>JAFBJS010057477.1:0-10411 GCA_016785265.1 Paraplagusia blochii | reverse complement strand
CTGAGACCTGGATAAACTTACAATTTATATTTCAGTTTTTGACAGCATGTACATTATAAAACATATGATTAAGCCAAAATTCAGTGCCTGCCATCATTAGCCATGAGGATATTAATTCAGTATTTTTTTGTTTGTTTGTTTTAATCTCAACCATGTTTGTTATATTTTTCACTTAAGACTTTGCTGCACATTTTCTTTATGCCATGTTTGTGTATTGAGTGAACATACACACCGAGAACTACAGGATTTTTTTTCTCCCCCTCCCTCACATTTCTGAGGCTTCAAAGCAGCCTCACAAATAAAAAAATACCAAGATGTCCCTGTAATAGCAGAGTTCAGAGCTGCAGAGCTCAGCAGAGCATCGCTAGCTCTGGACACGCCTGACCTGCAGTCATGTCACGTTGTGAACAAGCAGCAGCAGTGCGTTAAAAAAAAAAAAAAAAAAAAAAAAAAAATGCTGATGTTTTCTGACTGCGGGGATTAAGAAGTGTTCATATTTAGAATTCAAGACGATGGAAGCACAATGAGTTTGACTTTGGCCTGTAGAACTTTTACAGATGTGAGGCCATGTACAATAAGCTTTTAATGAACAACATAAGAAAAGTGCTTAATCGCAGGTTTGGTATTGAGTATATTTGTGATGGCAACAACCTGCTTACACTTCATGAGTATTACTATTTCAGCATTTAGGTGCACACACTTTAATGGGTTTATAACACATTTATTAATGTGTCTAATAGAGTCCTTGAAAACAGGGGGCCAATTTACAACATTAAAGGGGAAAAAAGGTATTGTATAGTGTTTATTTACCTAACTGGACTGGATTAAACCAACTGGACTAAAGAGGAAGGGTAACGTCGTCATTCTCGAAACTCAGGCTGATTTTCAATAAGATTCAAAAAACTTTATTTATCCCCAAGGTGCAATTTGAGGGTTAGCACCAGATCTGCGTACATTCCAAACCAGGCAACACGCTGAGCTGGAAACTGGTTCATCCTGTGGACAGGATTCCAGGACACAAGCTGTCCTGGAATCTGTCCACAGCAGTGTTTATGTCATTCAGTATAGTGAGGAGTGTGCAGACTTCTAAATTTGGGGAGACAAAAACCACTCTGACAATGACTGTAACAACCCATCAACGACTGGTAACACAACTTAGGTGAACTGTTCATCACAACCTTAGCTAGGGATGTCCGATATATCGGTCCAATAATAAATATCGGGCATATCGGGCAATATGAGCATATTTTTTTTTTCATTTTTAATATCGGATCATATTGGTATCAGTTTTTCCACCGATATTATTAATCCAATGATGCAAAGCCACGGTCTCGGCAAATATGTTGGACTTCCTCATGAGGAACTGAGTCTGCAGTACTGACACTCGGTGAGTGGCACGTGATTAATGATGTCATTTAAAGAGACAACTACAATGAGCAATGCTACAGTAAATGTCCGTGGTCTGGAGTTTTTTTGTGGATAGAAAACTGTAATTGTTAATGTCTGCAAGGAGCTGGTCATGTGAGGGTCGGGGTAAGATTTTGACACTTTATCACGAGGCGTTTTCATGCAGCAAAGTAAAGAAAAACAATAAGAATAAGTGAAACGACAACACAGCAGCAGCAGCTTCAGCAGCTCTCTCTCTCTCTCTCTCTTTCAAAGACTCAGAGTAAAATATGGTAAAGAACAGAGCAAAAGAAATCCGTCAAACTTCACAGAGTTCATTGTCTTGGAGAAACAGCCAGTCTTTCCCATTCAAGACGGTGTTTTTTACAACGTCTGGAGTTACTGGAGCCGGGCTATGTCAGGAATAATTGTATTTAATAAGTATTTCTTGGATGTTTGCCAGTGAAACGCCGTTCTGTATCGTATCTCATGTCATCAACAAGAAGAGTCGTTTACATTGTGACGATGCTGAAATGTTTTCTCTCTCATTAAAGAGGTCTTTTTACTCTTATACTGCAGCTGTTTCTATCTGTGCCCATTTATATTGACTATTGTTGTGAGGCTGAATTTATAATGTTAATCAATGTAAAGCCCATAAATATTGATTAAGGTTATCAATGGAAGGTGTGGTTTTTAATTCTCAACAAGTAGGCACTTTTAAACACACACATTTGAAAGGTTCACTAATCGGGTGAAGAGTCAGGGGGAAAACATGTCTTTGATGACTGATTTGATGACTCCTCCTTGTTTGGAATATTACAGAACTGTCTGTCTAGATTAATTGTGGACTATAGATGGCATCTGCCAGCATTTCATTTGCAAAAACCCTCCAGTAATCAAAATGGCGGCGCAATCTGTTTGTGATCAGAAGCCGCTGGGGTAATGTCAGTGAAACTGCTGCTTCATTCTACTGATCTGAACTCCTCGTTCTTGAAAAGCAAACCTTCGGACTTTCCCTCTGTTTTTAACATTGTAAAGTTCGATCAGTATTTAAACTAAGAACAGCACAGCGGGCTAACACCAGGACAAGCAGTACAGACTTGCTGACAAGACATTATTGTGCACCATAACAATCTGGACTCTAGGATTAATATCTGTGCCCCTCAACCCCTAGCCTGCCGCTAAGCCAATCAGGTCCCTTCATGGTTCACCGGATTCTCACAGTTAGAAAAACACAATCAACGTCAGTGGAAAAAGTTGCACTACATTTAAAAAACTGCAGGTGTTTGGATTGGAGTCAACGTTGAAATATTTGAGACAGTCTTAATGTCCACCCTGTGTCTGTGACTGCAGATACTACTAAAGCAATATTTGATCATAGCATACTACAACAGCTCATGATTAAAAAAAGCCATGCTCCATAGCAACGTATATGTGTCACTCTCATCGTACCATACATAACTGATACAAAAAACCCTTAGCCTGCAAGAACAGTGATTCCCTTTTTTTTTTTTAAAGGAGACCAAGGTCACAAACTTTTGTAACCCAAATGACATTATTGCTTGAACAATGACCATTAATAACCATTAATAAGGATATTTTATTGTTGGCTAATATCTGAATAACCTGCCTGTGTATGTTCTCAGTCGTCCAGGTGATATAATCACCTACGTGAACAACGTAGTATGTTTCTTGAAGATGTTTCAACTCTCACTCAGGAGGCTTCTTCAGTCCTTTTTCAGTCCACATTGCACCTCTGGACTAACTGTTTATTTAGCTCAACTTGAATAGTGTTTAAATACCAGAACTCCACTCTCACCAGTTAGAACTGAAGAAGCCTCTTGGATGGCAGGTGGAACATTTTAATTCCATTGAGTCCATTCCTGACACTTTTCATTGGTCTCGAGCAGTGTTGGGACTAACGCGTTACTTATAATGCTGTTACATAACGCAACTACTTTTCTCAGTAACTAATAACAGAACGCGTAACCCAAATCCGCTTCCTTAACCATTAGGCCACCAAATGTGTTTTTAAAGCAAAGTAAATAACTAGTTACTTTTATAATTAATTCACTAATAACATAACTAGTTACTTTTTCAGAGCAGAAACTATTAAAGTAACAAGGTACTTTTTTAAAGTAACTTGCCCAACACTAGTCTGGTGCACACCTACCAATGAATGGGCCTCAAAGTGGAGTCAAACAAAGGCCTGCGGAAAAAAAACAAAACTTTCTAGGTGGTTCAGTTTGGTTCCTGCTTGTTAGTGATGTTTGTGATGATGTCATGTTGGTGTTGATTTATCAAATTATGTTTGAATAAATATTAAATTACCTGTACTTGCTTATGTAAAAAAGATGGGTGAGTTCGAGGACTAAATGTTATTTACAGGTGATTATATTATGTTATGATTGTACTGGTCGGACCCACTTGCCATCTCATAAAGCTGTGTGTGTCCTCTGATACAATATGGGCACCCCTTGGCTGGGTTATATCTACAAGTTCCCAAAAAAACATTGTTAAACTTTTGAGCATATGCAAGAGATATGAAATGAAGGTTGGGGAAGAAACTACAGAGCCCTTAGCTTTAGGTTTTAAGGCAATAATGGTTCTCTTTTTAAACTCATGATTTGTGTGTAAATTCAAGTATAAGAAACACACACATATTTCTGGTAGTATTTGAGAGTTGAACAGTGTTTTTGTTTAGATCTACTTATAATAGTTTACCAAGAAGAAAAATCAGTGCAAACCATGCATAAAATTGATTTTTTTTTTTTTATTGGTTATACTATTTCTGCATGCAGTGTTAAAACTCCTGCTGTTTAAAGTCTCCATGTAAACGAATAAGTATTAGTTTGGCTTTTGCTTTTACTAAGAAGGGTTTGGTGACGAGGTCAAGTAATTAAATCGATTTACCAGAATAATAAGATTAGATAAGAGAAAGTTGCAATACACAAGATTGTGAGATCTTTTTTAAATACGGTGGCGTCACAGATAAGGAGGTGAACTTAGGTCTGTAAGGCTCCAGGTTTGATCAAATCCTGGTCAACATTAATTATTTTAAATGGGTAGCAATGTATAATAAACAACCTGTCTAGTTTTTCTTTGGTAAATGGCAAACAAACCTATTCTCTATATTTGACAATTGGATGAGATTCTTAGAATCCCATGAGAACATGTAACTGTTCCTGCTCTTCAAGTGTCTTCATACTACCACCCAGGCTACCACCTAGGATGGAGCAGTGTGATTTGGGTTGCAGTTGTGGAGACTGCAGTCCTGGATAAGCGAAAAAAAGGTATTAAAATTAATGAATATGACTCAATGATAATCACCATTCCATTTGACTTCTATCACATGATTGTTTTTTAATCAAACATTTTACAGGTTTATTTGTAACCACAAATAATCCAAATAGTCATTACTACAAAACTAGACACCTACATGGGTTTAGTGTCAGGGTTTCTTGTTTGTGTTTTGGGACAACGTGTCAACGTTCTGTGCCTTGGGATAACTGTTGTTGTGATTTGGCACTTTAAACAAATACAGTTGACAAATAAAGTTGAAGTTTTGCTTTTAATTCCTTGATGAACAGCATGTTTCACTTTCTTAAAAAAAGGAACTCAAATATTTAATTTTCCTTGCTATCCATCCTGATTGACGGTTGCACAATTGACATATAAATAAAAAAATATGTATATATAAAAATAGCTCTAGAAATGTGTATCTAAAAAACAAGTTGGGAAGCATTTAGTTCATGTTTGAAATTTTGTCAAATTCCTAATGAATTTAATTAAATATTGCATTAAACATATTAGTTGAATTTAGTTACTTTTACTGAAGTAAATAAACGTTATTTTGTTCTAATAATGCTTTACAAATATGTGACTTGACACTCGCTTTTCTTTTGGTCCAATTTCTGCCACACAAATTGCTTCTTATAGATTTTCTCTAGTGCTGCTTTCATCGCAGCAGAGTGAAGCTGAGGTGGACAGAGACGTCTTCACCTCACCGTAACACTATCGTGAGTGTTTTTTTTTTTTTTTTTCTTAGACTGTCAGATACACCGTTCCACTGAACATGGTAGTGTCGTTTTGTTAATGGATTCACCGTGAAAAGTTGTCAGGAGAGTATACACGGCAAAATATGGCTTTTTCTCTCTTGATTCAAACCTTTTACTATATTTGTTACAAATGTGAAGTAGACTAAAAGGAAAAGTTCAAGTTTCTGAAGTTTGAGGTTATATAGACTGATGACACAACGTCTATATTTATTACGCTTTTAGCTCCCCCTGCGTCAGGGCCCGCTTACGCTGTTTATGGTTCCCGGCAGAGACACAAAAACAGATTTTTAAAAAGAAAATATAAAATTTGATGGAAGGCTTTAATCTTTCAATCTTGAGCATCTGCACTTTTATCGCATGATTCCACTAGTGTGTGCAAACCCCCCTGCCGCCTTAGGCTGTGATCCATTGAGAAATTTAACTACTCAATGAAACCTCGAAGGGCTTTATTTTGATGGAGACTGTAGTTCATAAGTATATCAAGTAGATATTACATATATAAAAAAAATATTTATATGTATAACTGATATTAACAGCCATAATGTTTGTTTGCATAATCAATTATATATAATTGCATATATATGTGTATATATATGCTCCCTAGCTTTCCTAGGGTGCAGAACTCCACGACCTCCATGACCTCTGACAAATATCAAATAAAATGATTTTGACATAAACCCATGGGACATCTTCTTTCTGATGGGCCTTTGGTGTCCTTCTATACTGGTTCCAATTTGTGCCATTAAGGACAGTTCTGATGTTAAAATCTCTGCAAGATAACAATAGTCAAGAGCTAACAAACTGGTTTAAGAATCTAATTCAAATTGTGACTTCAATCATGAAAGAAAATTTGACTTGTTGAAATAAAAAAATCATTTCTGAACACAAAGACAAATACTGGAAGTAGGAGACTAAGCGCAAATAAATACTGTCAAAGTCTTTAATCTGAGATTCTTGAATTGAACCAGCCTCTTTCTCTGATAAATTGAGTTATGAAGAAAGCTTAGTCCCAGAGGTGATAAGGATGCTTCTGGTCTGGCTCCTGTTGGAAGACGTTTAGCACGGCCCAGGCCTGGATAAGACCTCTGGGCAGACCTTAGACACAACGGAAGGTTTAAATTTCCATCTGCTCTGGGAATGTTTCCAGAAACCCTTCCTAGAAAATGAGTTTGCTCATTCCACATGCCATTCACCCAATCTGTTCCCTTTCTCATCTGCTGTATTTGAAGCACAATTATGAATAAATAGATCCTTTTTTAGTAATAAAATTATTTCTTCGTACAGTTTGCTTAGCTGGAAAATCTAGCAGAGGTGTACCTAGAACTATTTTATAGACAAATGCTGTTATTTATAGTTGCGGCGGAGAGTGGGTGGTGGGGAGGGGGGCGTGAATGTTTTCTTCTTGCTAGGGGGGTCGTAACAGAAAACGATTGGGAAACACTGCTCTAGACCACCACTGAGGCACATTTGACCACACCTCTCACATCCATAATTATTAATCTGTTGTAAATATAAAATAACATAAATAGAACACTAGTATTTCAGTTTTACCTCTTACTCAATTCCATTAAATTCTTCATTTTCCATGTCTTATTTTCAGTCTAACTTTAGTCAGTCCCTGAAATATTTGGTTGCTCAGTGATGAGTCCAGGCTTCTTGAAAACTCGGACCTCACTTGAAACTAGTGCCATTGGCAGATGGTAACGTAACTCGGCCAACTCGGTCTTAGTAAATCGGGGCTCACCTTTTGTTATTTATTGATCCCACGCAACTCACAATTTAACTTTGAAGGAATCTATACAAACCAAAATCTAGCTGTTGTAGTTGATTAATCCACCCAAAATTGGGGCAAGCTCCAAATTTGTATAAAAAGGTTAAAATCCAAAAGTTAAACCCTGTATGACTGTGTAGTTGTAAATCAAGTATTTAAAGTGAAACTGTGGTACTAGTTTAGATCCAAAAATAGATAAGTACCCAAAAGATACCCAAAAGTGGAAGCTCTTTTTAATTTTATTACAGGTAGTTAAATTTTCTTAGCAACTGGCGCTGTCGGGGGGGAGAAGTAAAATGAGATTAAATCACTCTAGTTAACCGACAAAACAATTACCTATGAGAAATGACAAATGTGATCAGCCTATGGAATGTGCATTGCGAAATTGGTGTAAGGTGATTGGTAATTGGTAAGTAATAATTTAACACATTTATTATATGTCATTATTTTCCCAGTGTAATAATCCAAGAGTTTGCATGGAATCTCCTGGAATCATTGGCTTTGGCCAAAATCCAATTTTCTCACTGGTCCTTTATCACACCGTAATCCCGGCAGATTAATCTGTACTTGTTTATATTGCAGGTTCCTAGAGATTACCAGTTATCCCAAACTGCTGCCATCTGTCTGTTTGCCTGTTGGCCAAGAAAATTCTTGCTTTCGGATCATTCAATAATTATAAAAAAAAAGTAAGACTTCACTGAAGTCAAAAACATAGAAAGAAGTAATGTCTTCAATAACGAATAATGTCTTTGCTTCCTGCGTCTCCTCTCTACTCATCTGTTCTACTTTGTGGTTTCTGCCTTATTTTCATTGTGATGAAACAACCTGCCAGTCGTTGCTTGCTCGCAGAGCAGTGAGATAAATTGTATATAACGCGAGGTTCCGCGGGTTCCTCATTATGCATCTCATTCCACTTGACGCCTCATTCTGATTCTGCTTATTTATTTAGCAGGTCCCCCGATCTTCCTCATCATCCAGCTCTGGTTTGGTCTGTGAAACACATGCAGGCTGCTGCCTATGCAAACATTAGGTTAATATCTATAAAAGTTCTTTTACACTGTAGTAGTTTTCTTGGAAAGATCCCACTGTCAATTCACATTTCTGGAATAACTGACCTGGAGCAGTTGTTTCCATCAAATAGGAGTCATCAAGGTTCAAGTGATGACACAAATGCACACTTATCTTTTGGTTTATTGGTTTATTTGCAGTTGTTTTGATTTATTTTTTTTTTTCTAACAATGGTGTGAAGCTCCAGGGTTCACCTCCTTGACAAGTTTGATGCCAGTTAGGGTGGTTGGCCTCCAGTGGGCTCACCATCTGCATAGAGATTCAGTGCAGTGCAATGTGATCGGGGCGGCAGTCATGGAAACTCATGGGGAGAGTAACTGGGTGTAATGTTCTTCCAATCGTCGCTTAATTATTTACCTGCTCTGTTGCCATGCAATGCAAACTTATCACGGCCAAATAATATGTTGTTTGTTGTCAAACTGATCCAACCAGTGTGTGTTTTGTTTTGGTTTTTTTTCAATCAACATGCTCAGTTTGTTTTTCAACATTTATTCAGCATGCCAAAAATATGATGTGATTATATTTTACAAGAGAACTCCTCTGTATGTTCATGGGAAATATCATCTGGTAAAAAAAAACAGAAAACAAAAAAAAGAAAAAAAAAAGTATTTTACCCGAGACAACAATTTGCAGTAATTGAGGTCTAAGCAATCTGTCCAAACACTGAGGCGGATCGATGCAGCGAGCGCATTACTGCGGTCGCTGCGCCAATCCGCCTGTCAATCTCCCGTTCCATCCTTCCCTCACTCGTGAACACGACTCCAAGATACTTAAACAATGGTTCTCGACCGGAAAAAGGTGGTAAGCACCCTCCAGGTCGGGGGAGAGATCCTGCCTCAAGTGGAGAAGTTTAAGTATCTAAAAAAAAACAGAAAACAAAAAAAAGAAAAAAAAAAAGTATTTTACCCGAGACAACAATTTGCAGTAATTGAGGTCTAAGCAATCTGTCCAAACACTGAGGAGAAAAATTTAATAATGAATCTCTCTGAATGAATAAGAATAGATTAAAACAGGTGTCGGGGGAAAAATGCACTAAAATTTGTTATTCAGATTTTTCTACTGTTTGTAATAATTTGTAATATTTAGTACAAGAGTACACATCAAATGTACAAAAAACTATTTGTGAGTTTGACTTTTATCAATTGTCACATTTTGCAAAGACACCGAGGAGCTACAGTACATATGAAACTGTGACTAGTGAAGAATACACATTGAGTAGAATAAAGAGAAGCCACTGTGCAAATACAGAACTAGATAAACTGGGAACAACTGGGGTAAAAGGTGACAACGGGGTGTAAACAGCAACCAAACCAACTCATGAAACTAAATGTATTTAGATTAATTCACAAAGTATTTTTAGAAAGGTCTTAAAAAAACTAATACATTTGGATATTTGTGTGTACAACATGTACTCTGGCAAAACATAGAATACAAATCTATGTTCAAATGAAAAAAAAAAAAAAAAAAAAATCAATATGCTCTGCTGTCTTCAGGTTCTCCAGAACTCAGGAGGTGTAGCCAAGTGAGGATGATGTTGTGTTTTTCATCTGCTGTCACTCGGATTCATTCTAAAGCACAGAATGGAAGAAGACGGCCTGTAAAACAGTGCAGTAGGCTCTGACAGTGGGAGCTTATATTGGAATTCAGGCACTGTTCTGTCAGTGATGTGTATAATGTCAACCAACATGCACATGTGACTACGTAGTTCCCAAAATAGGAAAGGGGCCACCTTGGAGAAGAACGTGTCACAGCAACTGGTGTAGGATTAGCATGAATGAACTGACATGATTTCAGACCCTGTCTTGTTTGTGATTGTTGTTTTTTACTGGTTCTGCTTCTTATTTATTGACATGTTATCTGATAGATAGATAGATAGATAGATAGATAGATAGATAGATAGATAGATAGATAGATAGATAGATAGATAGATAGATAGATAGATAGATAGAACCAGTGTGGCTGTCGCACGCTCTAGATAAGATAGAGTTTTTTTTTTAGAGTTTTGCAATGGAACTTTATTAAACATGGTACACAACAGATGTGATCCAACATCAGTACAAAACAAACAACCTCCTACACTCCACTAAAACTTAGGAAATCATTTAATGGCCATATCATAATGAACTGC
>JAFBJS010057475.1:0-19141 GCA_016785265.1 Paraplagusia blochii | reverse complement strand
GGAAACAGGAAGTGATGAATTACTAATTAAATGTTCCTACATACTCTGGTAAACTATGTAAACTACTGTAGAAATGACAGAAATGCTTCAATTATATTTATTTCCTGGGAATTGTTGAGGGTGCCAATAATTGTGGAACAGGTGATTTAATGAAAAATAATTATTTTTGAGTCAGAGATTTTTTTTTTTTCTTACAATTCATTTGAGTTGAAGGCTACATTTTCCTACAATTTTCAGTGTGACAGTATTCTTCTGCAATAAACACTGAATTTATTTGAAGGCTTTTAACACATCTAAACCAGGGGTGCCAATAATTATGGAGGGCACTGTATATATACACATATATATATATACACATACATATATATACATATATATATATAGAGAGAGAGAGAGATGTGTGTCTGTGTGTACCTGTTGCTAAAAAGCGCAGTGTCAGGGAAAGTCTTTTACTTGGACTGATTGATGATCGCATTGTCGTATTTTGCTTGGAAATGAAGGGTTCAACGTATGACAATAGAGTGTCAAATGAACCCCTATCCACTCTGTGGGATTCCTGAAATTGTTGGGGTTCTTCAGTGTTCAGTTCGCGCACCAGGTTATTAAAAGCACCCTGTTGTAGTCTGCGTTGTATCCATTTTCTGCACCATGTTGTACGAAAGGCTGCTCTCATTCACCTGCATCTACAACGCAACAACAATACCAACAAAAGTATCTCTTCGCCATTTTAACCTATCACGTGACCGGGGAAATCAACTAATTACTAGCGAGATGTGAGCAGAATTCTCATCGTGTGCGCGTGTACTACAAGCGCGCGCGGATGGCGCTGAGCATTCGGCATGCGCCGAATCCTCCCCGTGTGCGCCAGGCTTAACTCAACATACAGCTCATCTCAAACAGGGTGTGACACATCCCCCTGTAACCCCACCTCCCTCTAATAGCCATTTGTTCTACAACAACCCCCCTTTCACAGGTATGCAGCCTTGTTTGAGGTTAAATACTAGGTCTCTCCTGTAGTCGGTTAGACATGAAGAAGCCTCTTGGATGAGGTGAGAAGTCTTCAAGAAACCTACTATGTCAAGTTGCTTTTGAATTAATTAAGTTACTTTGAGTAATTTTGGATTGAATTACCTGGATGCCTGAGAATCTACACAGACTTAGAAGAGAAGAGGATTGCTGAAGGTGTTTGAAGGAACAAAAGGAAAAAAACAAGTCACCAAATCACTTTCTTAAGAAGGATGGATAAGCAAGACCACAAATATGTTTTATGTCCCAAGTGTTTTCCTTCCTGACATTTTTCCTCTACTTATGTATATTAGAAAAAGCACTGACCAATCACAATAGTTACAGCCATTCAGCTCTGCCTGCCAGCTGGTTGGCATAAGTCAAACCAAATTTCTCTGTTTTTCTCAGACATTGTCAAGCTTATATCAGTTACTGAATGATGTGTCATTATGCTGAGACATGTTAAAAGTTTTACTCCCTGAACCGGCATCAGCATCCAAATGAACTAGGTGCTATGTTGTCAGGGGCTTAATGCCACTGGTAAGGTCTCCCAAGGCAAACAGGTCCTAGGTGATGGATTAGACAAAGAGCGGTTGAAAATACCCCTTATAGAGAAAACATCAAAAAGGCAGTTTATGTCACCCGGATTGGCGTTACAAGGGCCTCACTCTGGAGCCAGGCCCGGAGTGAAAAAAATACGTGGACCCACCTTCAGCGGCAGTTGTGGGGGGGGGGCCTCAGCGGCCCAATCCCAAGACAACCATTCTAGCTATGGGGACATGGAGTGTCACCTCTCTGGAGGAAAAGGAGTCTGAGCTTGAGTGTGAGACTGAGTCTGAATGGACCAGGTTTTCCTCCACCATTATAGAGGCAGCTGAGGCTCTGACAGGTACAGGTTGCCCAAGTGGGCTGTGGCGTGGGCAGTGGAGAAGCAAAAACTCAGGCTTGGAAAAAAGTTCGGGGAGTCCATGGAGGATTATTGGTCGACTCAAAAAAAAATTCTGGCAAACCCTCCGGCGCCTCAGAAGGGGGAAGCAGTTCCTTGTCCACACTGTTTACAGTAAGGATAGGGAGTTGTTGACCTCTATGGGGAATGTTGTTGGACAGTGGAAGGTATTCTTCAATGATCTCCTAAATCCCACTGACACGTCTTCTTTGGAGAAAGGAGAGACAGGGAACTCAGTGGATGATCCACCCATCTCCTGTGCTGAAGTCTCTGAGGCAGTTAAGAAGCAGCTAGGTGGCAAGGCGCCGGGGGTTGAGAGATACGCTCTGAGTACCTGAAGTCTCTAGATGTTGTGGGACTGTTTTGGCTGACACATTTCTGTAATATCGCGTGGTATTCGCAGTCCGTACCTCTGGAGTGGCAAACTAGGATGGTGGTCCCTATTTTTAAAAAAGGGGACCAGAGGGTGGACTTGGAGAAGGCTTTCGACCGGGTCCCTTGGTTACTTTTGTGGGGGGTACTCAGGAAGTATGGGGTTGGTGGCTCTTTGCTAAGAGCTGTCCAGTCCAGTTTGTATGAACGGAGCAGTAGCTTGGTTCGGATTGCCAGTGTAGCGCCCCCTAGGTGCACTGGCCTTTAACGGAGATGCGCTCCCAAGTTCTTTAATAAAACTACCTAACTGTATCCTATGGTTAATTAATGCACTAACTGTAACCGATTATATCAGTATCAAAATACCCTCTGTGTAACTACAATCTTAGCACCAGGCTAAACATCATCTATCAAACAGTCAATAACCACAAAATAATTCATAAAAAATAGAACTATTTACTTAGTATGAAAAGGGTTTAAATCAAAAAGTTCACTTTCAAGTGATTGAGTGAATATTTCAATGGCGCATAGCACACACTTCAATGGCAACACAAAATACAGTTCACATTCAAATTTCCTATTGGGCCCAAAATGAAATAACCTAGCCGGCAATAAGCTCTAATTAGCAAATTTCCCAAACCCCAAGTCCCCAGTTGCAGGCCTGATTCGCAGCTTGGGTGCGTTGTAGCCACAAACGTAACGGCTGCTTCACCACAAGGGCAAAAAAGAAAAAAACGGTACCTCAGTGACTCGCTAGCCACGTGCGCGATGAAAGGCAGGCAGATGCAGTGACCTCGAATCAAACGCCCGGTCCACCCTCCGGCAACACTTCTGGATTCCGTCGATGTCCTTTAACTCTCACCGCTGTCCCTCCGTTCGCATGGGCCTCGCTGTTTTAGCTGGCAGGTCGTTAGCTTGCTAGTAGAGTCCACTACAAAGCCACCGCGCAGGCGACTCGCGCGCCAAACAGAGTTTCAGTCGCTCGCTTGTTAAATTGTCCATTTAACATGCAGATAGCTCTCACCAGTTAAGCTACAAGTCTTCTGACCGAATACTTAAACTGCCTGACGATATGCGTCAAATTTACCTTCCGTGAGTCAACAAACTACTTTTACCTCAGGACTGCGTGACTTCTTCCAAGTTGCACACCCCCCCCCCCTCTCCCCTCTCTCGTGATTGGCTTATCACCGAAAATACAGAAAATAAATAAATTCAAACATTAATACAGACTTCTTTTCTTACACTTTCAGACAAAGTAAAAGTATTAGCAAAAACATTCACACATAGTAAATTATTAACATTTTACCATTCATCTTAAAGGAAAATATGCATGTTACCCAACATCCACCTCTCCCAAAGCAACACAACCCAATTAACCCCATTGCTGACCAATGGATTCCAACTCTTCCAAACACTCCACACTATTCACCACCCACAACTCACTAACCTTTCAAACTATTTACTAGGCCATGAACCCATTTATTCAAATCTGTTTTTAAATCCAAACAATGAATTCCAACAGGGTTACACCAGCAATAAGTCGGATTTGTTCCCAGTGCATGTTGGCCCTCTCAGTTCAAGGCCATGGTTCTCAACCGGAAAAAGGTGGTAAGCAGCCTCCAGGTCAGGGGAGAGCTCCTGCCTCAAATGAGTTTAAGTATCTAGGGGTCATGTTCGCGTGTGAGGAAAGGTTGCAACAGGAGATTGACAGGCAGATAAGGGCTGCAACTGCAGTAATGTGCTCGCTGTACCGGTCCCTTGTGTTGAAGAAAGAGCTAACCCAAAAGGCAAGGCTCTCAAATTACTGGTCAATCTATGTTCCCTTTCTCAGCTATGGTCATGAACTTTGGGTCATGACCGACAGAACCCAGATACCAGCAGCGAAAATTAGCTTCCTTGGCTCTGTCACCCGGGAGGAGCTTGGAGTAGAGCCATTGCTTCTCCACATTGAGTGGAGTCAGTTGAGGTGGCTTGGGTACTTACATCTGTTGCCCCCTGCACACCTCCCATGGGAGGTGTTTGGGTCAAGTCCCACTGGGAGGAGACCCAGAGGAAGACCTAGGACATGCCGGAGAGACAATGTTACCTGGCTGGCCTGGGGATGGCTTGGGATCCTCCCAGATGTGCTGGAGGATGTGTATGGGTATCGCTCCTCTGAATGTTGCCCCAGTGACCCAGCTCTGGATAAGCAGATAAAGATGGATGGATGTTAAAAGTAAATTCACAATATGTTATTTGTTATTGAATACATCACATGTGTTAATATTACTGCCCAATTTTTATTTGGGTGAAACATATTATGATTAAAATATGTGTTTTTGTAACTATTATTACTCTTGTGAGAAAGATATGTCTGTGAAGATGCTCATTCATCCAGGTCATGATATCCAAAAAGGGTTTAGTTTTAAGCAACTAGACTTCTTCTTGGAGTTGAAAGGCGTTTCATTCCTCAACTGAGGAACTTCATCAGTTTCTGGTTGTTGTTGGAGGGAACTCTAGAAGTTATACTACTCTAGACCACTCCCTTCACCACTGGACAAAGGTGTGAAGAGTTGTTTTGATCACACCTTTTTAGACAGAAACTGCTCCTGATGTCAATGAGCAGTTTTCTTGTCACATGTCCAGATGTGAATGGGAGTCGTTGTCACACTCGTCAAGAGAAGCCTACTCTGGTATTGATGAGCAGTTAAACTTCCTAGGATGGGATCCCAAGGCAGAATGGTATGTAGCAGACAGTTGATGACGCAGACCTCCCCCACTATTCAAGGTTGGTTGTTCAAGATGGGCATAGATGGCTTCCTTCACTCCTCTCTCAAACCACCTGCCTTCCTTGTCCAAAATATGCATCTCTGAGTCCTTGAAAGAGTGTCCCTTTTCATTGAGATGGATATAAACTGCTGAGTCCTGTCCTGATGTGGTCGCCCTCCTGTGCTGGGCCATGCGTTTGCGGAGTGGTTGTTTGGTCTCCCCAATATACAGATCCGAACACTCCCAATATACAGATCTGAACACTCTTCACTGCACTGAACCGCATAGACCACATTGTTAAGGTTTTCCCTTGGAATTTTATCCTTGGGATGAACTAACCTTTTTCCGAGTGTGTTGCCCGGTTTGAAGTAGACAGGAATGTTGTGTTTGCTGAAAATCCTATGTAGTTTCTCAGATACTCCTGAAACATAAGGCACCACCATGTGTTTCCTCTTGTTCTGACCTTTTGTGATGTCTTTTGGAGTGGTTTCTTTATTCGGCCTATTACCTGTTTTGTTGAAGGCCCAGTTGGGGTAGCCACAGGTTTTCAGGGCCTGTCTGATGTGTGTGTGTTCTTTTTCCTTCCCCTCTGCTCTGGATGGGATGCTGTCTGCCCGGTGTTGCAGAGTCCTGATGACACTGAGCTTGTGTCCTAGTGGATGGTGAGAGTCAAAGAGTAGGTACTGGTCAGTATGTGTGGGTTTCCTGTAGACCCCTTGTGACAAGGTCTCCATCTACCATAGGGGAAAGAATTGTAGCAAGTGATTTAGCAATATTGTAAGTGACAGAGTTGATACTACTTACAATAGGTCTGAGTGGCGTTCCTTCCTTGTGGATCTTCGGGAGGCCATAGATGCATGGAACGGAGTCGCCTGGGTAGAGTTGATAGTAGGTGCGCTGGTTAATCACACGGACGTTCTTTAAATCCTGTAAATGACTAATTATTTTGTTCTTGTAACTGCTGGTTGGGTCTCGTTTCAGTCTCTCGTATGTTTCAGTGTCGCTGAGTAGGTTTTCCATTTTGGAGCGATACTCAGTGGTATTTAGCACCACCGTGCACCTCCCCTTGTATGCTGGTAGTATCAGAAGAACGCTGCTTTCTCTGTACTCACGCTGATATTTTGTGAGCGCTGCCAACTCGTCCATCTTGTTGGGGAGAGATCTTACATTTCCCATGGTGACGGTGGGAAGAGCCGGTCTGAAGCCCCTCTTCTTTTCGCGGCGTTTCTTCCCGGCTCGGCATCCGCGGCGGGTCTTCCTGAGAATCTCCAGCGGGATTAGGTGTGTGTCCCTGGGGAACACAACAGCGCTGCGCAGCGCGATCAGCTGTTCTCTACTGTAAACAATGCACTTACGGTCTGCTTCATGCATTGTTCCGCTGGATTGTTCTGACGATATAAAAGTAACAAAAACACTCCAGTGTGGTTTATCCTTGAAGAAGTATATAAATGAAAGTTATAAAAGAAAAACGTTTTAAAAAGAAAAACGAAGGGAAAACAAGCAAAAGTATAGAAAAGTGGGGAATAGTCAGGAGCTGTTGCAGAAGCAGCCAGTCTCCACCAGCGCCTCAAGACAAGACAGTTGTTGACAAATCTGGTTGCACTTCTGTTTTAAATTATCTAAAGTAAAGTGTACCTGTCTTATCCTTTCGCTTTCTTATCCTTTCGCTTAGTAGTTGGTGCTGTGCTCTGTCTAAAAAGGTGTGATCAAAACAACTCTTCACACCTTTGTCCAGTGGTGAAGGGAGTGGTCTATAGTAGTATAACTTCTAGAGTTCCCTCCAACAACAACCAGAAACTGATGAAGTTCCTCAGTTGAGGAATGAAACGTCTTTCAACTCCAAGAAGAAGTCCAGTTGCTTACAACTAAACCCTTTTTGGATCTTGTCAGAAAGGTTACTCCTCATATGTCTAGTCTAGCCTCCAGATTTGATGTCAGCGCTTATGATGCGATTTTATCCTTTAAGTGCGGGTCAAGACCCTTTGTTTTCTAAAAATAAATAATAAAGCAGTCTATATGAAACATTTGAAAAAAGACCCATAAGTTATAAAAGCATGGACTAGTTTCTCAGCTGCATCAAAGGGGACTAGTTGCCTAACCTTTCTAATGTTTTGCAGATACAAGTAGGCAGTCTTTGAGATGTCTCTAATGTGGGAATTAAAAGAAAGGTCTTGGTCAAAAATAACACCAAGGTTTTTTATAGATGTGCTTGTGGTCGTTGTTAAACTAGTGTCAGACGCTATTATGTCAGATATAGAGTCCCTGATAAGTTTTGGGCCTATGATCAACAATTCAGTTTTGTCCGAGTTCAACATTAAAAAGTTAAAAGTCATCCAGGTCCTAATGTCATTTATATAGGATTTTAGCCCCTGAAAATGATGAATTATGCTCATTTGCCTTAAAAGAAAGATATAACTGGCTGTCATCAGCATAGTAATGGAATTCAATTGAGTGCTTCCTGATGATATCACCTAGGGGGAGCATATATAGAGTAAACAAAATAGGACCCAGCACACATCCCTGTGGGACCCCGTGGCATACTCTGGTGCGGGCAGACTGATCATTATTAATTTGGATAAATTGATATTGGTCAGTTAAATACGACCGGAACCAGTTTAGGGCAGTTCCACTGATTCCAAGCAAGTTCTCTCCAATAAAATATGGTTGTCAATTGTGTTGAATGATGCACTAAAATCTAACAGAACTAGCACCGAAACAAAACCATGGTCAGATGCTACCAATAGGTCATTAGTGACTCTGACCAGAGCAGTCTCAGTGCTATGATTAGCCCTAACGCCTGATTGGAATGTTTCAAATAGACTATCACAATTGAGGTAGTTACTAAGCTGTGTAGCAACTACTCTCTCTTTTTGAAAAAAATGAAATTCGAGATGGGCCTATAATTAGCTAAAATATCCGGATATAGGGAGGGTTTCTTTAGGAGCGGTTTTATAACTGCGATTTTAAAACTAAGAGGAACATAGCCAATTTGAAGGGATATATTTAGTATATCTAACAGGGAGGTGCTGGTTAAGGGAAACACTTCCTTAAAGAGTCAAGTGGGCTTACCAGTTGGCCATACTAACAAATTCAACATCAACAGTCTGTCCTTTCTCAACATGCTAGGTGTGTGGCTATGGCTAAAAATGTCAGGGCCAGATGGTTGGACACCTGCAGCAGAATATCTGAAATATCAAGTCATGAGGGTGGAGTCCGGTTAAGCATGCAGACAACAGGATTTTTTTTTTCTTTCTTCTTTGCTGTGAGTTATACTAAGTCTTTCCTACTTTGTACCTAAAACGGCTCATTTGGAAAAGATCTAGAGATTTGACAATAAACCTGATGGGGAGAAAATTACATTCCTAGACATTTGTGGTCACATGCATTCCTTCACAGCTATTCTGAGAACAACGTGCACTTTTGAGCAAATTGGCAGCTAAAAGAAACCTGTTCTCGGACTATTTTTTAGCCTACCAGTCAACTCCAAAAAATATGATTAGTATTTTTTTCTAGCAATTCTAAAATGTGTTAATTATTTCTGCCTTTTTTTAGAATTTCATGCAGACAATATGCTCGATGAAGTCAAAATGAACCAAAGTGAACAGCAGTGAGAAGTGAGTGTGTGTGTTGCCATGCTCTGGGCAACTCAGTGGTAATCTGGCAGCTGGTGGATTCCAAACTGGACCCCTCTGAACCCAAGTCCACTAGGCCAGCAATACAAAACACACATAACTTACATGACAGCAGTGGTAATTGGAATAGGCAATATGAATAACCCATACAATTAAACAGCAAATAAAAAAAAAATAACAATCCACACCTTTTGCATGGCCTATTGTGGACAAATCTTATAAATCGTTCAAAAATGCAGGATCATTTGTGAGTTAGAGAGCAACTTTCTGACAGGACATAAAGATTCTCAGAGAGCAGTGTTGTGAACAGAAGGGTAGGAAGGATGACTATTAACACTGGAACGTCCCCTATGGATTAAATCTTTGATATTGCAAGGAAAGCAGCCCAAGAAAGATCCCCACATATTTTCAAAGTACCGCTCATGTTCCATTGGTAGGACTGAGTACTTCTCTATACCACTGGTTGACAGTTGGTGGTCTGGTTTTGAACCATTTAAAAATAATCCTCTGGCTAAACAGACAAGCATGAGTAAAAGTTTTTGCACTTTTACACAAGAGCCATAGCAGAAATAGGCCAGGGTCTATTGTTATGTTCGAAATTAATTTCTTTTGAGATCTTTCATCCATAATGTTAAGACCAAATGGCAGTGCAAGAAGCAGTGGATGTAAGATACAACCTCCTGTTTACATTTTACACATAGGGTTGTTACCTTCGGATAGAATGTGTGCATAAATTGGGGTGTATGCTGTGTATGAAATAATTTATATTGAGACTCAGTCAACCTGTTACACACAAAGGTTTTACTTACTAATTCCACAGCTCTGGACCAAGCCCCTGTGCTATATTCAATTGTCAGTTCTTTGTTCCAATTTTTTTTTTTTGCCAATATTATATGGAGTGAGGGATATTTTTGAAATTAGAAATTTTTAGATTATTTTTATTTTTTGGTGGCACTGTAAAACACATACATTATGATATATACTGCAAGTTAAGAATGCTGGGGGTCCTGTGGCATACTGGGCTCCCTATTACTGTCCTCTATCTCTCTCTCCTTTATTTCATTTATTTCCTATCACTGTCCCCTATCTCTTTCTCCTTCCCTTTCCCTATTTACCCCCCCATTAACACCCCTTGTCGGGGACCTCACGTCCCCAGAGTCTTTATTCTTTCCCCAGAACCTGATTGCCATTGGCAGCCACTGGACTCTTACCACCTCACCACCAATCTACAATCAAGAGTTCTCTGGACCAGACGGACTAAAAGTGGACTTTTTAATAATTGGACCTCTTAGTTTAGTTTAATTTATAATGTATAATAATTAGCTGCTGTTACGCTGCTATTGTTTTGCCTGCCCGCCTGTCTGTCCTGGGTGAGGATCCCATCTGCTGTCGATCACCCTGAGGTTTCTTCCTTTTTTCCTGCCTGGGTTTTTGGGAGTTGTTCCTCAGCTGGTGCAAGGGTCTATAAGGGCAGGGGGTCATTGTCTGTTTTGTATATTGTTATGTGTATGTGTATGTAACCGTGTGTAAAGTGCCCTGAGATAGCTGTTGCTATGATTTGGCACTCTAAATAAATATAGTTGAGTTGAGTTGAATCAGCAAAACAAATCAATATCAGTTTTTGGGTCCTGGCTTACAAATAGTGTCTACATTTTAAATATGACAATGTTTTGATCGCTCTGGTCACTTTATTATACATGTCAGCAACAAAACAGTGATAATCACTAAGTGCAACCAAGAACTTGAAAAAAAAAAACACACTCATACATTTAAACAACAATAGAGTAAAAAGTTAAAACATAAAAATGTTGTTATGTCAACAAACAATGAAATTATTTATGAAGAGTTAGCATTTATACTCTCAGACTTGTATTGAGCCTGTGAGAGGACAAGAGGAAGTGTGTTTTTGTTTCTTCTGCTTCTGCTAAATGAACACACTTGCGTGTTAAGTACTGAGGATAGGTTTGGAAGCACTATATTCCTCGGCAGACTCATCCTGCTCCTCTAAAATTGCTCTCCTACTCATCAGCAGTTAGTTCTTACAGAGCTCCATGGCTTGGCTTAATGTTAAATCTATCCTTTACTGCAAAATCAAATTAGTTAACTTTACTTAGCAAAACCTTGAAAACTGATTGCCTTGAAAGAATCAAGTGAAGTTTACAGAGGAATTTTGAGTTGTAGTTACTAATGCTAAGTCAGTTGAGTTTACTTGCATGCACTTCGACTCAAGTACACATTACAGAAAATTACTAGGTCCCCTGGCCAGGTCATTTCAAGAATACTATAATATGTCCTTATTTTAAATGACAAGTTTATTGAAGTCAGTTTTACTATTAAAACCTTCCCTGCAACTTAGAATTTCTGAGTTGTATTTACTTTCACAATGTTCTGGCTAACTTGATAAAACCATGGAAACCGATTGCCTTAAAAATCCCAAGTAAAGGGTTAGTATAAACCAGGGGTGGGCAAACTAAGGCCCAGGGGCCACATGCGGCCCGTTGAACGTTTTAACGCGGCCCGCCATCCCTGTCCAAATTAAATAATTTATTTTTCATTATATTTAAACTTCCCACATTTCCATACAATGCCTGCATTTTCCCAGTAGATGACTTTATAAAGGCTATCAGAAATGCAGTATTTTGGGTTTCATACATGAATTTTACTTGCCATTTATCTTAGCTGACATGAACGCTCCATCTCTCTGCTCTTGACTCAGCCCCGTGTCCAATTTTAGGAGAAATTGTGGCCCACAGGTCAAAAAGTTTGCCCACCCCTGGTGTAAACTTTTCAGTGCATGAAATAACCAAAGATATCAATCAAACAGGGTCTCATTCTCTTTTATCCTAAAAAGACAACAGAGTGATACATAATATTAAAACTTATATTTTTAATTAGATACATTTTGTGATAACATTTCAGTACAAAAGTAATAATTCCAAACAAAGACAGTGCATGAGGTCCAGACTGTCATCCTCAATGGTGATGGATGGAACACCAAGTCGCATCTGTAAAAAGTACAAAAATGTTAGATCGTACACAAAATCGGCCAATCAGACAATATTGCACTTTACACAGTAGAAGCCAACTGTAAAACCAGGGCTAATATATTATTGTGAACAATGGCCTGAAAATAACACAAAAAAACAGCAGTTCAGGTAGAACAATGGGAAAACTGCAGAATATTGCACTGATGCACACCATTCTTGTGTGCTTAAATGTGTGTAAACAAAAAGAGTTTTCAGAGTTTGTAACTTTTGAAGAAGTTTGCTCCTTCCAAAACCAAGTGTTACCTTGAATAAAAGTGTATCGGAATTCCAGGTGGAAGGCATACACCTGGGCAAACAAACAAAGTGCAGAGTGCAAAGGTAGGTTTTTCAAATTCTTCATGACAGCAGAACTCTCATTGATGATTGCCATGGATTATGTGTATCCACAGTCAGCACAGCAACGGAGCCCTGTTGCCAGGTGACATCTGTGTCAGGTGCCCATACGTGAAAAAACAGAAAAAAAAACAGATTGGCAAAAACTGTCTGGTTATCTTTTCATAGATAGAATTCCAGATAGCAGTTTAACAATCACTGGCCATGTTAAAATATTTTCCTTAGAGAAATTCTCACATCATTTGCTCTACTCTATGGTTTGTCAGAACCAAGAAGATGCTGTATTTATGAAAATACAACATTGACACGTGACTACACTGACAAAGAACAGTGATTTACAGTACTATAATGTTTATCACAAAAATAAACTCACTCTTCAACACGGCATCGCCACAGATCTTTTAATTAATTAATTATTAATTATTTTCTCTCTCAAACAGCAGACTGATCCGTTTAAAACTTTCATTTTTATTTGGGATCTGAAATTCTATGACTTATAAAACAGCAGCAACTGCATGAGGAGTTTATAATGTCCAGTGTCTTTGTGCACGCGCGTGTCGGTTGTGGGGCCGTGCTTCTGTGTGTACACGTTGGCTAGCATGTCGCTAGTGCTAAAATTACCATTGTTCCCGGTGGTTCGTGTGGCATCTCTTGTCTATGTGCAAAATGTGGGACAATTGTTGTAATTTTCTTTCACTTTCAGCTCAGTATTAACACAGTTTTTGGGTGATTTATATTCTATTAAAATAGCGAGAAAATCTTCCGTCCAGACATCCCTGAACTTGTTCGTTTTTAATATAAAATCACTTTTCTGATATAATTTAAACATAAATTCATAATCATTTAAGAATCTCTCAAAAAGAAGTGAGGCTTTGACTCCATAATTCTTCTCTTCCGTGCGGCTTACAGCGGGTAAATTCAAAGAGACGACGGTCTCTTCTTCTCTTCTAAGATGTGGAGTCTAAACACAGTGCCCCCTTGGGGTTTGGCAGCGTAATTTCTCAATTTACTTAATTATTCTGAGTAAACTCAACTCAATCATAGGTTTCACACTTCTATTACATGTCACTCAATAAAAGCTATTATTCTATACGACCAAGTAAAGCGTACTCAAGTAAGTTTAGTTTGGTTTACTACTACATTTTGCAGTGTTCCTGCCATATGAATAATGATATTAATAATTAGTATAAATGCTATCAAACTCTAAGATACTCCACACCAGAGCTCAAATGGCGGCAATAAATGTCACGATAGCAAACAAACTGTAACAATTGCTGCATATTAAATACAAAGATAATTTTACTACTGAATTTTAGTCACAAACTGGATTCTGGACAATATGCATTTATACCACTTGTTAGGACAAAGTAAGTTACAATTGCTTTAAGGTGACCTGATTAGACGTAAGTAACACAGACCAGTACAATTATAACAAAATTACCAATAAATAAGGCCTTCCCATTTTTATTTTGACAAAACTTGTCAAATAAAACAACTTGCAGTGTTTTTTCCGGGGGCTGCTTGAGCTTAATTTTATGCTCTAACAGACCAATTAGGGTTCACATGCTGTATGTTTAATATCCATGTTTTAGGGCCATGTACCCTTAAACACTGTTAATATTTGTTGCCCCTTATACTTATTATTTTCTGATGGAGGAAGAACAAAGTTGACAAAATGTACAGAACACAATTTATCAGTCATTTAACAATGTAAAATGATGTAGGAAATTGTGCCTGTGATTATGGATAACTAACAGAGTCCTGAGAGATGCTCACATTAATACCTTGTATTCCTGCTTCTGTCCTTCCTCAGTGGACAGCCTTTCTGAAAAGGAAGACATCCCTCCATGTACTAGTCATGTCAATGAGACACTGTAGAATTTAAAAATCCTGCGGCATAGAGACCTTTCTGACAAGACTGTGGCCAAAGTAATCACTGAGGAAAACTTCCACCCTACCTAAAGGCAGCGTGGAGCCACCTATGCTAAGGGCAAATTTTCCTGCCCTTCAGATTTAGGAGACTGCCTCACCAGCAGTGGTTAGTTTGGCTTTTCCTGGTGCCACTTGGCCAACAGCTCAAAACCCAGGAATTCAGTGCCTTCAAATATTGTTGTTTGGTCCCTGGTCTGGTTTTTATGTTTTATTTGTCATTTTGTGCATGTTTACAACATCTACACACAATTTATTTTTAAATGTGTAGGCTACTCTGCACCCCTTGTATCCTTGTTTTATTGTCATCTGACATCACATTAACCAGTGATGTTAAAATATAAAACCAGCAAACATAGTCACATAAATATATGATTAATAATATATGTTCTGGGCAATGTTGGCCTAATGGTTAAGGAAGCGGACTGAGGTCTGCAAGGCTTTTCAGGTTGTATTCACCTGCTGCAAGCACTGAGCAACATGGTCCCTACACACATAACTTCCATTGGGCTTACGACGCACAGGAAAGTTAACAGTATGGGGCAGTATGTAGTGATTTGGTTAGCAGTCATTGAGACTGCTGCCCCTGAGACCTGGTATATATCTAGTAAGTGGTAAGTGCACTTGCTAAGTCAATGTCGGACACCATGATTTTCTCTGGACCTTTCCTGATTTGACCAGTGACGGCAGGTATAGCCGCATGTCGTCATTTAATTGCTGGCTATCATGGTGGTTTCCAGAAAATTATTTAGAATTACTTTTATAGATAACAGGAAAACTTTCTGGGGAAAACCTAATCTAATGAGGAGAGATTGTGTTCATCCCACTTTGGACGGAGCCTATTAGACCACGAACAGCATGACAATCCAGGGGTGAGACCAGGAGACAGAATTGCAGTCTTACACACCATTCTGTCCTTCCTTGCAAGCTGACTACACTAAAGTAAATCAGTAATAGGCAGGAAAGGAGTTAGACATTCCTTTATATATATAGGAATATATATATATATATATATATCCGTCACGTCCGCTTCCGGATTATGGCAGAGGCTCTCTTTGGTGTCGCGCTGTGTAGTTCTGAGCTCTTACAGTCGCCCACGGGTCGGTAAGCTGCTGTGGACGTCCCTCCAGTGGTGTGTAACTCCGCTGCGGGTTATGCTGCGTAGGCCTGCATGATTGGACTAGTACCGGAGTGACAGACGGCTAACTAGACCCCATCTGCTGCTTTGTCTCGACCCGCTTTGCTTTGCTGTGTTTTGCATTGTGTTGTTTGTGTTATGCTCCGCTGTACGTTGCTTCCCTTGCTTCGCTGAACTGCACCAGGCTTCGCTCCCAACACCTGTATCCTACTGTCCGCTTAGTGCCGCGTCTAGCCCGTTAGCCATTGCTAACCGGAGAAGCACGGCGGACCTGTGTTAAGTCGGTGCGTCTGAGTGTGATACATGTGAGGCTTATTTTTTATACAGTCTTATGTTCTGTTCTCTTCATTTGTTAGATTTTCATTTCCTAGAGTGTGTTTTTTTGTTATTTTTGGTTTGCATTAAATTGTTATTTCCCTTCTGTTCACTTGAAATCTTAGTAGTAACTTTTGTTTTGATCTTCCTATCAGGTGCTGAGCTCCTAGTGGTGGATTGGTCTTCTGGTGGTGGTGTCCCCCTCCTTTTTTTGTCTTACGTTTGCATGTGGTAGACATTTTGCTTTGTTTCACTTGTGGTGTTCCTGGGATTCCTTTTGGAGGAAGCCATCTCCCACAGTAGGTCTCAGCCCTGGTTGGTCCCGTAAGTTTCACTTTTAGCCTTTTACCCATGTTTTATTGAATTGTATTAATAAAATCATATGTTTATCGAATTGTATTAATAAAATCATATGTATTGTAACAGAACCTCCGTCTCTGCCTCGTGTGATCGAACCTGTGTGCCTTTCCTCTTCCTGAGGTAGTTAATGAGAATCTCTGGGTGAATTTCTGGGTGAAATTCCCAGGGTGGCGTTGTCAGGGTGGCGTTGTCTGGCAACCAATTAATATATCAACCCAAAATCTTCACATTTTATCGTACTACCGCTCTTGCCACATTTGTAATTAGTTCTCACTCTTGTCACCTGGTGCCCTCACCATATATACCCCCTCCTTTACTCAGTCCTTGTTGGTGCATTGTCGTGTGATGTCTTGAGATGTCGTGTGTTGTCATGTTTGGAGCAGTTTAGTGTTTAAGTTTGGTTTGGGCTGAAGAAGCCAAACCATTATGCAGAGTACATGTACCTTGTGAAGGTCATGTTTAAGGAGTATATGTTCAGTTTATGTCAGGTTTTTGTTGTTTTCTGTTAATAAATCTTTGTACAGCCATGTAGAGTTCCCCAGTGTTGCGTTTGGGTCCTACCCCGTCTTCAACGACACCGAAACGTAACATACGTTTAAACACCCATATTCCCAGAAGCTCAGGCCAAGGAGGAGAGATTGCTGCCATCTTTAATACTAGCTTATTAATTAATACCAAACCTAAAACTGAATTTGTATCCTTTGTAAGCCTTATCCTACATTTAACTAATCCCAGTTTAAAATGCAAAAGTCTGTTAGGATAGTTGTTGTCTATCGTTTGCCAGCACCTTACTCTGAGTTTCTGTCAGAATTCCCTGAATTCTTATCTGAGTTAGAGCTAAGGACAGATCAAGTTATTATTATGGGAGATTTTAACACCCATGTAGCTATTAAATATACAGTAAAACATGGAGGGGCATGATTGGAAAGAACGGCCTCCCTGAACTGAGGGCAATGGTGAATTCTGTGCGAGTCACAGTTTGTCCATAACAAACACCATGTTCAAACATAAGGGTGTACATCAGTGCACTTGGCACCAGTACACCCTAGGACAGAGGTCAATGATTGACTCAGTCGTGTCATCTGACCTCCGGCCGTATATTTTAGACACTCGTTTGAAGAGAGGGGCTGATCTGTCAACTGATCACCACCTGGTAGTGAGTTGGCTCCGCTTACAGGGAGCAAAACTGGACATACCTGGCATGCTCGTGAGGGTTTGTTGGGAACGTCTAACGGAACCCCCTGTGAGGGAGGCCTTTAACTCCTGCCTCCGAAAAAACTTTGAACAGGTTCCGAGGGAGTAGGAAGACATTGAGTATGAATGGACCAGGTTTTCCTCCTCCATTGTAGAAGCTGCTGTCTGAAGCTGTGGATGTAAAGCTTTGGGTGCCGGTTGGGGCGGCAATCCCCAAACTCGGAGGTGGACACCAGAGGTTGGGGATGCCGTGAAGCTAAAGAAGGAGTCCTGCTGAGCCTGGCTGGCTCAAGGGACTTCTGGGGCTACTGACAGGTACAAACTGGCCACGCAGGCCATGATGCGGCCAGTGGCGGAAGCAAAAACTCGGGGAGGCCATAGGAGAGGATTATTGGTTAGCCTCGAAGAAATTCTGACAAACCGTGCAGCGCCTCAGAAGGGGGAAGCAGTTGGCATGAGCTGAGTGTGAAGCGGCTGGCATGAAAATTAGCACCTCTAAGTCCAAGGCCATGGTTCTCGACCAGAAAAGGGTGGTAAATACCCTCCAGGTCAGGCGAGAGATCCTGCCTCAAGTGGAGGAGTTTAAGTATTTTGGGGTCGTGATCACGAGTGAGGGAAGGGTGGAACGGGAACTTGACAGACGGATTGGTATTGATCCGTCATGGTAAAGAAAGAGCTAAGCCAAAAAGCTAGGCTCTCAATTTACTGGTCAATCTACATTTCTACTCTCACCTATGGTCATAAACTTTGGATCAGGACCGAAAGAACGCGATCCCGGATACAAGCGGCATAAATGAGCTTTCTCCGCGGGTGGCTCTCTTAGAGATAAGGTGATGAGCTCGGAGTACAGCCATTGCTCCTCCACAACGAGAGGAGTCAATTGAGGTGGCTTGGGCATTTACATCGGATGCCCCCTGAACGCCTCCCACAGGAGGTGTTTGGGTTATGTCCCACTGACAGGAGACCCAGAGGAAGACGCTGGAGCGACGATGTTGTCCAGCTGGCCTGGGAACGCCTTGGGAACCCCCCAGATGAGCTGGAGGAAGTGTCTAGGGAGAAGTTTGGGTAACCCTCCTCCGAATGTTGCCTCCGCAACCCTTTACAAATATTAACCACATTACCACTAATAAAATATACTACTTTAGTTGGTGCATGTCAGATAACATTATTGGCATTTAGGACATGACTTACTTACTTACTTGCCACCAACCTTCTGCTCTGTCCCCCTAGTGCAGGGATCCGGCAACTTTTTACACCCAAAGAGCCATTTGGCACCATTTTCCATGTAAAAGAAAACACTGGGGGCCGCAAATATTTTTTGTATCTAAAATGTAGATTACGAAGTATTGATTCCATTACCTTTACAGTTTTCTTTACCTTTACCCTTTGCATAAACAACCATAGTGTTTCTTTTTTTTATTTATTTTTGCAACATGGTTACCTGATAAACCTCCCCCAATCATCTAATGAAGATGACAGAAAACTGGTCAGTGTGAAGGGTTTGAATCCCCTTGCCGCCAAGTTACCAATGAGGTGCCCTGAGCATGGTATCATCCCCACACACTGCTCCTGGTGCTCAAAAGTTGCCCACTGCTCACTTTGGTGATGGGTTAAATGTATAGGCCAAATTTCGTTGTGCACTGTGGTGTGAATCACAACGTCAAAATGACAAAAAATAAATAAATAAATAAAAAATCTTAATCTTTAAGACACATATGTTGAACTCAAGTTGGTAAATATAAATAAAAACTTATAGTCAACGTGATTATAAGTGTGACGATCATCTACTGTCCTTTATTGCAGTTTTCTAAGTCTGTTCTCTACACATTACAGACATGCTCAGACATTTGCGCCGAGATGAAAAAAAAAATTAGGGTAATATTACTGAACACCCTGCCCGCTTTCCCCTCCTTTGCTTTGACGGTGGGAAGAGCGCTCGGTTCGGCAGTCTCCACATGTACGCCCGAGGGCTGTGGTATCTTGAAATCATTTTGCCCTCCCCAAGGAGGTTTTCACATCCTAGCTTCAAAATTGTGCACAATAATACACTTTCATTAAGTACATACATTTAACAAATACAAATATGGAAATCAGCACATTAGAGGAACAGATATATATATAT
>JAFBJS010057473.1:57721-82913 GCA_016785265.1 Paraplagusia blochii | reverse complement strand
CAGTGAGGGAGGACATGGAGGTAGTTGGAGTTAGAGTAGAAGATACAGAGGACGTGGGAGATGGAAAATGTTGATTCACTGTGCCAACCCTTGATGAACGGACAATGCAAAAAGATTCTACATTTTTAATGCAGTTTAGTAAGAGATTAAAAAACATTGAGAAAAAAAAAGATAAATTAGTTGAGACAGCCAAATGAGTTTTACTTCTTTTTTACCTTTTCTTTTCTTTCTTTTCCTTTTTATCCTGATTAGTGCATATTTCCATTGTTTTATTCAACACAACAATGACTTTCATATTCACTACACTGTGTTTCTGTGCCAATGTCCAGTTTGAGCAGCTGGTCACAGTGTTGGTCAATCACTGCCTCATATTTAGTGAAGGCTACAGTGAGCAACATGTTAACATGTGTTAATGAAGCCTCTACAATCTGTAGCTCTGTAGGCATCGACCTCACCTGCCTGCGGGTGTGAATTAGCAACGTAGGCAGTTTGTCTTGTGGCAAAGTATAACAATCTCCACTAGACTATGGTTTGTGAGGAAAAGTATGTTTACAATAAATTTAATACAAGTTCATATAGTATTCAAATACTACTATAGTATTGTATTATACTGTATAGTATTGTTAGAAAATATGTCTTTTGGATTCAAAATGTTGGTTATGTTATATATGGAAATATTGTTGGATTAAATGACCTGGAGGATTGAGAACCTAGACACGGTTTCTGTTCCTAACCCTTTCAATTTTAGCTTTCGTCGTTACTTTATGACAAAATTTAAGTTTCTAAGTCAATTACAACAAACATAAATGTATAATTCTGCGTTTGTTTTTGAATTGAATTTGTTAGCCAGCTTAATCTTTAACCTGTTAATTTCCAAAATCATTGCCTTGTATTAAATTATCTTTTTAGCAGGAAGGGCTGGTGGCTTAGTGGTTAAGGAAATGGATTTGGGTTCAGAGGGTCTCAGGTTCTAGTCCTCGAGCTGCCAGGTTACCTCTGAACAGGGCACCACACCCACACACTGCTCAAAGCTGCCCACTGTTCACTACGACGATGGGCTAAAAACTGTTGTCACATTTCGTTGTGTGCACTGGTGTTGATCACGGTGACATTTTCCGGAGTGATTCCTTTTCCCTTCTAATGCAGCAGCACTGTATACTCTAATACAGTGGTATTCCCAGTTGTGTACTCCTTAATGAACATGTACACTCACATCTATTACATCACTAAGACATTTGTCTTCCAGGCAAGTGAATATTTACCTATGATTTGAATCATGGAGATACTAACAAAAGAAAAGCAACTCAGCAAAGTTCTACCATCCACTGCTGGCTGTAAAGACGGATTGTGCAAAGTCAGACGGGCTACAAGGAAAGGTTTAGATCAGCATTGATCGGACAGTCAAAGGAGACACCCTGTGACCTAAGGCTAATTAATAGATTCCCCTGTGTGGCAGTCAATCCCCTGTTGGAGCGCTGTTTACACTCCAAACAACCGGTGGAGCTACACCTTAGTAGACACCTACCTCTGGGTGATTATCCTCCATACAGAACAGGAACTCCTCCAATTTCTGCAACAAAAGACAAAACAAACGTTGATGCAAAACAATCAGAAAAAGTGCTCATGAATTATTGAAGCTTCAATTAGTTCCCGCGCTGCGTACTGCATGTGAGTTGCATCATCCTAATGAGACCAGGTCGTAATTATTCTCCACCAAGACTGACAGGTAGAGAATGGATTAACAGTCTCATCTGCTCTGCGGGTTTCTTTGTTAGCGCACAAAGTATATAATTGTACATTCTTCACCGGGGATGGAGGTAATTACTGCACCTCAGGGAGGTAAATAATGTTTGTGGCTTTGGGGTAAGTACTTGAGGAAGCAGGGTAACAATAAATAAAAATCAACAACACTGTAATTATTTTTTTCGTTCTCATTAAAAAACAATAAACGTCATTTTACATTATTCACTGTTGGCCATTTAATATTTATCTATACCTCACAGGAAATCACTTATTGTTTGTTTGCCAGTCACGTAAAGGCTTGAACTTAAGTTACATCTGTTATACTTGAGGAAGTTATGTGTGATTGACGTGTATCACTGGACATGCACTGTTTAGAAAAGGTCTCCCTGCCGTTGACGACACAACATCAGACTGATTCGATCCCTGTCTTTTCTGCGAAGGTTTGCATGCAAATATGCTTGATTTCAACTAAGAAATGTCCAAATTACAGATTAGTTTAATTGGAAGCTCAGGTATGATTGTACTCTGCCCTCAGCTCAACCCAAGAATTAGAAAAATGGATAATGGATGACTATTCATAAAGGTTGAGCAGCAGAGTAATAAAAGTAATAAACTAAGGAAATCGCTAAGAATGGAATCACTGTTTTATTAAGACATATATATTCAGATTCACCCTGCCCTGCTCTGCACATACACCTGATCTCTGCAATACTGACAGGAACATATATTTCTATGAAAATGAAAATGTGGGTTTAACCTGAATCTTGTGGACTGCATGTATTAAGAGATCAGAAAATGTCCAGATATTCCAGAATTTGTGGTTGTCCGCTTGGACACTATCAATAGGCAGAAGACAGGGGGCAGAGCTGCAAAAATTCTCTTTAGGAGAGACAAGGATGGACAAGATCAGGAATGAGGTGATTAGAGGGACAACACAGATAGGGAGATTTGAAGGAAAAAGCTAGAGAAGACAGATTGAGATGGTTTGGACATGTTCAGAGGAGGGACAGTGGATACATTGGTAGAAGGATCATCCTAGAGATGGAGCTACCAGCTTTTTAACATTGTCTTGGTATATGGGACACAATCCCTTTTGTCCGAGGTGCAGAATGAAGTTTGAGAACAGGTGCTGTACAGCAACACAATCATGTAAACATACATACAGAGTCAAATCTGAAACCAGTAGATCTTTATCCAAAGTTCTGTCCACTTTTTTAAATACTTTTTCAGCTGAAATATAAAATGACTAACAATATGACCTAATCACTTGATTAGGCGCCTTTTCAGAACCTGGTGTTCTCAATTATACACTAATGTGTCCTAATGAAGGCTATTGTGCTAAAACAGCTAGGATTCCGATCTTTAAGATATGCAAGACAATTTTCTCATTTTTATTCAGTTGTTCATTTTTTTTCTTCAAAACAACCCCTTATTTTTATAAACCTTCTCTTGAGATCATAAGTACAGTCATTATTGTGAAATTTTCTTTCCCTTGATGAGCACCTAGAAACTTTCGGTCATTTTGTGACCTGGGGTGGCACTGGGGTGTTGAATTTGACCTTTTTCATTTCCCAACAAATACAAACTGAATTCATTTCTAAATAATGTTCAGATTTCTAGTAGAATTTTCTAACATGTGAGAACCATCCATTGTTTTATGGCAAAGTCTACAGTTAATATGCAAATCAAGGGGTGAGTTAATGCAACTGACAGGGAAATAAAAGACAAAGGGATGACTGCCTCACCTTTTAGTTGTTAGGAGGGGCCGAGCTTAGGAGCGTAGAGAGAGAGAGAAGCAGAAGAGAAACAAAGGGAAGGGAGAAAAAAAATCCATGCAGTTTGTAGAATCAATCAATACAAAGACTATATCTATGGACGAACACACACAAACGGAGGTTAAAATAAGAGGGAACAACTCAGCACGTCAATGAAAACTCACAGCCTCAAACTGGAGTGTATTTACAGGGAATAGCATGCGTTAAAAACCATCTCTGAACATCTGCTACTGGCTACAGTCCAATCAGAGTAAATAAACCGAGGCATCAGCTGTCGTCAGAGATTCTAGGTTGAAAACAAAATCTGGGACAGAACTAGCCAAATATAGTTCCGCAAAAAAAAAAAAAAAAAAAAACGCGCACACACATTCATGACCATGTGAGCTATTTTATTTTTAATAATGCTGGCTCTGTTGGCTTTGTTCCGATCTCAGGCGAATATGTCAGACCATGTGGGCGGAGAAGTGTCAGGAAAGAGAATAAGAGTCCAACTCGGCCCCGAGGCAGTAGACCTCAACTCGGTGCGAGCCGCACACTTTCCCACATTCCCTCTAAGTGCACGCAATCAGGCAGAAACACAGTCTTAAATCTGCACTCCGTAAAATGAAACTCTTAAAGGAAGCCAAACTGTTTCCAAATGGTCGACTCTCCTCACGCCCACCTTTTCCCTTGGTTTTAGAAATGCCTCCTAGCCAACTTGCCAACAGACAGCTGCTCATCTCACTCTAATCTGATCCTTTTTTTTTTTTACTACAACAGCTGATTATAAAGTATCTTCATTTGAGTGTGAGCCCTGATAAGGCTGGCAGACATTATCTGAGGTTTCCATCTTAACTATCCAGGGAAGGAAAATGAAAAAGAACAGTGAATATTTGTAAAAGCTGATGTTGAAACTTGACTCCTGCTATTGAAAGCTCAATCTTTAATGTTCGGGGTCTTGAAGGTTCTCCAGTAATTATTCATGCGTTAAACAGGCATGCATGTTACCTTTGTGAACTCTGAGTTCTGTAAGTTGGCATCTGGGCACCAGCGACCTCCTAAAGCCGTCAACATAGCGCAGTCCTCCTCCTCTTCTTTGGTGGAAGCCTTAGCCAGAGGTTCAGCAGCAGGGCGAGGACGAGGAGGAGGCAATTCCTCCACCTCGGCTCCCCCGCAGCTTGGAGTCCGCAGCTGGAACCCTCGTAAGAAAAGGTGACAGGCTTCCAAGTCAGCTTCCCAGATCCTCTCCAAACCCGGACAACCAAAACTGCAGGATAAGACAGGTGTGAGGACAGAAGTGATGCTTCGCTGTACCTATATATATAATACAAATATATAGTATCATGTGAACTAAATTGAAGAAAACAATTATTTACTTTTGTAAACACCCTCAAAATTGAAATCTAGGTCAAAGGTTTTCGGACAAACATTGGAATTTTTTTTTTTTTCCTTTAGGCTCGTCCTGCCTTCAGGAGTTCCACAGCGGATCATTGTTTTCCATCTCCCCCCGTCCTCTGGATCTTCTACTCTGAGTCCCACTACCTCCATGTCCTCCATCACTGCATCCATCAATCTCCTCTTTGTCCTCTACCTGGTAGCTCCATCTCTAGGATCGTTCTTCTACCAATGTATCCATTGTCCCTCTTCTGAACAAGTCCAAACCATCTTAATCTGGCTTCTCTAGCTTTTTCTCCATCCTTGTCTCTCCTAAAGAGAATCTCAGCATCTTTAACTCCTCCACCTCCAGCTCTGCCTCCTGTCTTCTGCCCATTCCTAGTGTCTCCCATCCATCATGGCTGGTCTCACACCCGTCCTGTAAACCTTACGGAAGCACTCTTTATAACAACACAAAAAATACTACAAATATAACAAAGAAACATTTTTGAATAAAATGGACAAGGTAAATTAGGGTAACAGTATTGTCAATGCTAACTCGAGATGCTCATGGCTACAAGGAAAATGTTTTACTGTTGGTGGGAATTTGTGACGTTTGTCAAATGTCAATGTCAAAACGTGTACGTCTGTGAACTGCATTACCCCTGCAGGTAAATGTGTTTAACAGCCAGCAGAGATAAATCATTCTGAATAAACTACACACATACACACAGACACACACCATCAGCAGCAGCAGCAGCAACAGCAGCAGCACTCACAGCATTGACATTTTACAGAATCAGATAACAACAAGTTGTACACAGGCTGATGATGACTGGGACAGATGAACTCTGTTTGTCCTACACAGTGTACAGTACATATGGAAGCAGTTTGTAACTAGAGGACGTAGGAGGATGACTCTGTAAGGAGTGACCCGAGCTTGGTGCTGGTAATTGATGGTCACTGGTTATCCTAAACACGTGACTGACAAGGTGATTGATGGTCCAACAGTCCAATAACATGCAATGACGCAAAGAATTATGACGATCAATTACCGTGTTTGCTAAAATATCAAGGGAAATTTGTAATGAAATCTTTACGGACGAAAAAAATTCCCCGGAAACTCTTTTGTTTTTCAATAGTATTTTCAGTAGTGACTACAACATATTAAACTTCTTCTTCTTCTCCTTTCAGCTTGTCCCTTTCTCAGGTGTTGCCACAGCGAGTTAACAATTTCCATCTCCCTCTGTCCTCTGTATCCTCAACTCTAACTCCAACTACCTCCATGTCCTCCCTCACTGCATCCATCAATTTCCTCTTCGTCTCCTACCTGGTAGCTCCATCTCTAGGATCATTCTTCAACCAATGTATCCACTGTCCTTTCTCTGAACATGTCCAAACCATCTCAATCTGTCTCCTCTAGCCTTTTCTCCAAACCTTCTTGTCTGTGTTGTCCATCTAATCACCTCATTCCTGATCCTGTCCATCCTTGTCTCTCCTAAAGAGAACCTCAGCATCTTTAACTCACTACAATATATTAAACAACATGTTTAGTATATTCAGGCCTTAAATGATGAAAAGATGGCGCAGGGACCCTGTCCTCTCTCTGTGTGTCTTCAGTGGTTCTCAACTATTTCCTGTCATGCCCCCCATAGGACAGAATGGCTTTCACAACCCCTGTCCCACAATTGCACAAACTAAAGTACTATTGAGAAGTTGTTCCTTTTTTTAGGGTACCCAAAGGTACCCACATTTATTTCCATTTTAATTGAGAACCTGTAATATATATGCATACCTGTATTTATATGATTAAATATGTTATATTTATATTTTTATCTGTGTAAACCACCTATTAGTTGCTGCCACCTAGTGACTGGAGCCTTGTTATCAATTAAGCATTACAGTAGTGGTGCGCTTATGTCCAATGTGTCACATTCCATTGGAAGCCTCATATTAGAGAAGTACTTCTCCAAACTAAATTAATGTGTAAATATACCTTTATTCTATTATACTGCACATTATAACACAAAGATGAATCTATATGTTTACACCTTCAAAATGTCAAATGAATATAGTAGATGTTGAAAAACATGGGATAAATCTAAAGGATACACACACCGTTTGGCGTTGAGAAGCTTCACTGATAGAATAAGATGTGATTTTAATGATGCCTCTATTATAAAGAAGTGACAGGGCAGACAGAAGTTCTCCAAAGGTAGTAATTCCAGTGACGAGCTGTAATGACAGTGACTGTCCTCTCCACACACTGGCCTGCTCTTCAAAGAGCAGCAACTCAGAGGAAGAAGAGCTTTTCTATGCTTTTCTATGTCATGGCCAGGAGTTCAGTGCTTTCATTTACTCAACATTCTACTCAGTGAGTCACAATTATACAGACCCACACCAACATGTTTCCCTGTATTTAGAACATGAACCTCAAACGTCGACCTGTGAAGTTCACTTCTCTGTTTTTTATTTTATGTAAAGAGCTTTCCTCTCCTTTTCAGGTTTTTCAAGAGTAGCCAAATTAAAATCTGTGAGTGTCATATACTGTAGGTCAACTTTTTCTCATTCTTTATTTTTAACTCTTTGCTTGTCACCAGCATTTAACAGATAGCTACACAGGAACAGACTTTTTTTTTTCCATTAGACAGGTTATTGAATTTCGCCAGGATATTTTGGGACCAAGTTCGACAAAAGCACATCCTACATCTGACCAAAATAACTTTGAAGGACAGGTTCATATCTCAAAACGTGCTGCCAAGTGAATAACTTGTGCTAAAAACTCCAGATAATATCATATCGGAAGATGTCAGAATATCACCAAAAGAACAGTAAGAATATCGCTTTGATTTGCAGTGTTGACACAAGCATTGATTAACACAAAATAGAAGCCAAATATCAGAGACACACATACTAAACTAGCAAAATAGCAACTAAAGTCAACAACAGTAAAAATAGGGTAAGATTTTCTGAACAGAAGCTAAACTTAGCTAAATATCAGGGGTGATAGAGGGATGGATGGATGGATGGATGGATGGATGGATAGATAGATAGATAGATAGATAGGTAGATAGGTAGGTATTAGTAAATAGCATTACTTTTACGGTTAAGTGCAAAGTGTACAGCAAAGTTCTCCACACTGCTGCCAGTGTTCATGTTCATCTTCGGGCATTTTTTCTTTCTTACAACAATGTCCATTTTAAAATCTATGACCTTTAAAGTACTCATTATTCATAGCATTTTCTCGTCTCGCTCTGTCATCCCTAAATAACTATGATCACAGGTGACATTTTGAAAGCAAAGTCATTTCTCCGATGCAGACTGTGGCTAATTTGGGTTAAAACGCAAACAGTATCTTTCACACGGAAAGTTTCCGTCCTTAAAAGACAAACAAGAAATCTGTTCTCACTCTCGCAATCATCAGCCGTCCAGTTTGAATTGATTTCTGCCGTAGACTGACTCCAGCCAAAGGATAGAGAGGCACAGATGAGAGTTTTTATTTGTATTGAATGTTTGGGATACTCAAACTCCTCCATCTCATGGCGAGTCCCTCGGAACCTTAATAACAGGCTTTTTTTTTATATTCCCAGCGCAAATATTCCTACCCCTAAGACTGTATAATGCTCCCAGTAATTCCAACTAAAATGTTTGCTCTTATTACAACGGCCGTACTCAAGAAACTGTTCGGTCCCCGTCGCATGTGAACAAACTCAAAAGTAAAATGGACCCAGACAATATCATCTAATCTCCCCCTCTGCTGCTCTGTCTCTCAGGGATGAGGCTGCCTGAAAATTGAAAGCCACTTGTTTTTCCAGCCCATCTCCCGACTGAAAAGACTGCCAACCTCTGTTCACTGCCAACGCACGCCTCTCAGCCCTTCTCTAACCTTTATTTGGCACACAGACAATAGAGAAATTACTCGGCACAGACCCCCTGCCCTCCCTAATTGCTACTCAACATCTCTGCTTCTGAATTCTGCCATAGCGGTGATGCACCCAGTGGGCCATGCCTTTGTTGTGCGTCTCTCCTGAAGTGAAGAGGGAACCAAATATATTGAATATTAAATAAAACAACACAACACTGTTTTATGCCAACGACAGCGAAGAGTTGAATTTTCATCTTATGCGTGACCTTCGATCTGTGTATTTTATGTATAAAACACTAAAATCATAATGTTATAATACTGACAAAATGTCAAATCTGGACTACAGATTGGGATGCAATGGCAGAAGTCATTTGACGCCCGTGGAACGATATTTTGCGGCCCACACCTTGATGTGAAAGTTTAATTTATTATGGTAAATCCTATAGTTATCAAAACCCTGATTCACAGACTCCTTCTGGTTCAGTGTGGTATTACACAGAATCTGTAGGCAACTGATTTTTTATTACATTTTTTCTTTTGTATTGAACACTGAAAGCTGACACGGCCCCTCGCTGAAATGACAGTGTGGGTGGTGGCCCTTACCTATTTGAGTTTGAGAAAAACTGTAAGCCCACCATTATTTTCTTAAATTTCTGTGCCCTTCCAATGCCTATAATAAGCATTATGATTGAAGACTGACTATATTGATTCCTTATGAACCTGCCCCCACACTGTTATTAACACTTCCTTGATTGAAATACGCTTCCCCTTTCTCTTGCACAGTAGTATCTATTTTCTACTGATTTATTCTTAAGGTAAAAAATGCTCATGTATCACAAAATCACAAAATAAGTTTTAATATATCAAAAAACCTAAAGTGGAGGGAAAAATCATTAATGAAAGAAAAAATATTATGTATTTTTTATCTGTATTTTACTGTAACGTTTTCCTCAAACTGTAAACTTCTCATTGTATTGTAATTTAACATAACTATGTAACATATATGTAGTAAAAAATATAGTGGTTACAAAAACTGAGTTCGTAGGATGATGGAAAAAATATAAAGAGTGTTGTCAGCGGTTAAACATCTCAAAATAGTGGGAGTTGAACTGCACTTATTCAGATACAATTACAATACGTCTAACCTAAGGAACTGACCCAGCATTCTCAGTTTTCATAGATTCTGACAGAATGCCGACATCTTCTCTGTGTTTTATAAAAACTACTCTAGAACCATATCTTCTTAAATTCCCAAAGGGAACTCCAGAGGGACCAGCAAAGTTCTATCTAGTCTAATCTCTCTAATGTCTGCATTCATTGCACATACTTAACTGTGTGTGTGTGTTTGTGTTACTGACATCCCTATAGGTCCTCCAGCTTCGTACTGTAGCTGCGTCTTTTAGCCTGCTTCAGTGTGAACTCCAAACTCCGGGTTAATTGGTGGCAGCTGAGGGTGGCAGGATGTGGGCGAGCTGTTTAGCTCAGGAGCCCGTGGGACTGCTGAGTGACAGGAACGCTCTTTTTATGGTCACACAAACAAAGATGAAGCGTTAAGATATGTCTTATAAAATGAAGCAGCAGCATATGTGAGACAATATTATGGCCTCTGGAGTGTGAACACCTTCCTAAAGTGAGAACGTGGATCAAATTCCCTTTTAGTTTTGGGGTTAACTGATCACAGTTCATGTCTCAGTGGCATTATAAAGCTGCAGGTTAGAAGAAAATGATAATAGCTTGTCGATGTAGCTCAATGTTCTATAAAGGATAATTCTGCATGACCGAGATGTTTCCAGAAATGTTTTTCTTTTATTATCTTCTTTTTTAATTCAACGTTAAGAGTTCACTTATGTTCTGCTCAAGATGTCTGTTTCCATATTTATGCCTTTTGCTCTTGGCTTCACAAGAACATAGATTTTGGTTTGAGAATTGTGATGTGTTTTGACATGTGATTGTGCCGGACCAATCAAGGAGCTGATTGATGACAGTCAGACAACATGGTTGCAACCATGGTTTTGAATTTGGTGAAATGGATTCTAGACAGAAAACCTCTGAAGTATCTTGGGAAATGTATAATAAAAATGACAAATAAAGGTATTTTTCAGTCAGAGTGATGGGCACATGTTGAAAAGAGAATAACACATGATGAGAAAAGCTGGAATCCTCCGCCTTAATTGCGCAGAGACATGTGGAATAACAGCCGCCGACATGAGGTGCTAATAACATGACAAAAAGCCGTCTGCTGACTGTAGGAGGAGGTGTGAATAATGGTGAATGAAGTGAACGCTTCGGACAGTGGGTAGTTACAGCGTTTTTTTTTTATATCAGCCAAACATTATCTGTCTGAAACACAAACGCTCTCCCTGAGCTCCACTGAGGACGTTGGACAAGTGTAACATGGATTTACAAAGGTTACTTCAAGGATGAGTCCCATTTCTGTCCTTTCTACGGTCTTGCACGCATCTTCTCTGACAATTTCAACGACCTACACGGGCTGCAACGTGTCCATTAAATACGATAAATGTCATCTGAACAGGGGGCGCGATAAATAAAGGGGAAAAGCGAGAGGCATTTCTTAATGAAACATCTACAACCCGTAATAAACAGCCATGCTGTTCCACTAATGTTAATAACAGTATGTTGTTCTGGAGCTGGCGTGCTTACAGCATCTTCACTGCTTCAACATCCTGTTCTGGTCTTTAGTAAGAAGGAGATAATTGGCTTTTTTTTTTTCCTCCCCCCAACACTCTCTGTCTCCACGGAGACCAGACATCTCGCTCGTCCTAATCTCTACCCTCCTCCTCTTCTTCCTCCTCACCTCCATCACTACAGCACTCCATAACCAGTAATGTACATCAGAGTTGATTGATTTGGCATAGATGATAATAGCGCCCATGTGCGTGTGCGAAAGTGTGCGTGTTTGTGTGTCCAATCAGTCAAGCCTGAATATGTGTCACTGTGCCAACCTGGAGCTGCTGGGGGGCGTAGCTGGGTGGGTGACTCGTTCTGAACTGCCTCTGGTTATGGAAGCTGATGCAAGGTTAAAGAGCCAATCAATAGTAGGGGAAGTGATGAGCAGGTAAATTATGTTACAGTGCCCCCCGGGGATAAAGTGTCCTTTTAATGTGTCCTTTTTCTCCCTCAGGTCACAATGGGAATACATCCAAATGATCAAAGTTGACTCTTGACTGAAAATAAAAGCAGTCTCTCAGTGCAGCGGAGGTATCTCTCCTGCTTATAGTTGTGATATTCCCAGAAGCCGACTAGACTTTGAGTGTTGTCTTTTGTCATTTGTGGCACCTCCACGGCAAAACGCAGCTGCGGTTATTTTGAGTTAAGCTGCACCGTTGACGATGACAGGAAAGTGTTCACACCCACACAACCTGATTTCTGGCACCAAGCTGATTCCCTGTCATGTACCACAAGATTTGGAGCGATCAAAATCATTTCATGATTGCATAGTGTCAAACACATCCATCCTGCCACCAACGTGTGTGCCAAGTCAAAAACGAAGATTAGATTTGATGAGCTTTTGCATACAAAACAGGGTCTGGTCAATTGAAAAATTCAAGTAAAACTGAAAAAAATGGTCTTGTAAAGGTTTTTTCCCTGGAACGGTCCTTAAAGTACTAAAATGAGCAACAATGACTTGGGTGCTATAAACTATGTTTTATGGTATTTTATGCCAGGTTTAAGATCAGGGACCATAAATAATTCAAGGATGAGTCAAACTGTTCCCAGGCAGACATTATAATTTCAACTGTTACAACTTTATAACTAACATTAGTCTATCAAAGTAAATAAAAACACTTCAAGGAGTCAATTTAACAACATCTAAAGGGCCAAGGTATTAAATTAAAGATATAATCCTAAGGTTTCTGTATACATTCAATTATAAAACCAGCCTGTTTTTAATGTCTGGTACCACAATAGGTACATTTCTTAAACATATATGAAGATAACAACAAAATACCTCTTACGTGTTTAATTGTAGAGTTATATACATTTTCTTTTTTTCTTGATAGTAACCAAAATCACTTAGATAACAGTTCTTACATCAACATTTATGGCACTTTACTGCCAAAAGCTTTGCTTTTTATCCAAGGAAACAATGGTAGTCTGATTTTTTACATGACTAACTGTACTAATGCCAGTCAAAGGAATTGCTTGAGGAAACAAAATGCATGAATATACTGAGTTCATACAGTTTCTCTTATAGAGTCTTGCAGAAATGGTGTGAAAATGTTTGTTGCCACAGTTCCATGCTGTAAATCTAGAGTGTTATTGCCCAGAAGGACGTACAGAACACCATCATGAACACTCAGACCTCCGGCCTCCGCGTCTCCCAATAACCTATAGCAGTGAGTTAATGACTTCTGCCTCCAACAGGAGAGGTCACCCTGCCCTTCATAAATGCAGCAAACAAGTCAGACCCGTGAATAGCTTTTACATTCGAGAGCATCAACAGACGTCTGGGTTTTTTCAAAACAACACAACCCTGTAGTGTAAGTGCTAAGATAAAAGACCACCAGTAAAAAAAAATAACACATGTAAGCAAGGACAAGCTAAGAATAAACCAGAATGGTGGAGGGAAAAACAAAATAATTACAAGACCAGACCAAACTGAGCACCATTTGGCAATGTCATTCATCCTGGTTTCAGTATTCATTATGGGGCTAAAGAATGATGAGAGAGACAAGGACAAAAACATAGTCCAGGACCGTCTGTCCTTACAGTAATTCTGTCATAGAGACTGCATTACTGGAGCTACAGGGCTTTTTTTATATATTTGGATCTGTGATTTTAAACCAACACCAACACAACTAAGACCTGAAGATGACAAAAAAAAACAACAACATGAAAACCTCTAAGTAGGTGAGGCTGGAGTGAGATATTTGGAGATACAGTGCATTAATGAGAGGACATCAAGGGAAAGATGACAATACTGCTGCTCCTGTTCCTTCTGGATAAGTAGAAATACTCAGCTCCTACGTTCTTACCTTTGCAGCCTGTCTTCCAAAAGCTCAATGTACTTGGTTGTGTTCTCTTTCAGTCGACTCTCTGTACAAAGAGAAAAGCACACGGAGAACAAGAGGCTGTTACTTTCATGTCATTTGCTACATTTATTAGCCACGATGGGGTATCCTAGCAACAAATCATAGCCGTAATGCCATTAGGACTGATTCCACAATAGCGAACTTGAACTTGTTAGAGAAGGTAGTCATCACCGATGGCAGCGAGCATTATGTTGGTCGCTGTGTTGAACTGAAAGAAGGGTGTTCTCTACAAAAGCCCAGCTGGTTCTCTCTTTAGACAAAAACCTGTGTGACAGAAGATCACTGACTGAGAGGACATATGAATAGAGACTGCTTGAGGACAATGGGAGATTCTATAATGCCATTGGTCCTACTCTGCTGCCAGACATACTGTAGGGCAAAAAGTTGCCTAAACTGCCCTTCCACTAGTTGTGATGCCAAGGGAATGCTAATAGACCTAGTGAAGATGAAGATGAGGGCAAACATCTCCTGTATGCAACATGGAGATGTTCCGCAGCAGCAGCAGCAGCAGCAACATGTCCAGGGGAGATATTTCAAAACAAAAGAATGCTCTATCTTTCGATCAATCCTAAGTCTGATTGCATTCATCTACCATTTGTACTCATACAAGTCATGACATTGAATAGTACTCTCTGTCTCCCAGGTAGTGGAAAAACACAAATGACCTAGATAATTGGTAATAGTACTACTTGAAATAAATGTGAGTCGACCTTGTGAAGTTTAAAAAATAGAGCAGATTAATCGTAAAAACAACTCAAAGGAAAAATGTAGCAGCAAATGAGTTAAACCTTATATTTACTAAAGCGCCTCAACTAGTTTTCTTTGTAATGTTTTCATTGTAGCTTTTATTTGTATAAATCGAAGGCCTCATTTGAGCTCCCAAAGGATACTCCCATTGGGTCCATCCATCCATCCGTTATCTCTCTTTCTGTAAATCTATCTATCTATCTATCTATCTATCTATCTATCTATCTATCTATCTATCTATCTATCTATCTATCTATCTCTATCTATCTATCTATCTATCTATCTATCTATCTATCTATCTATCTATCTATCTATCTATCTATCTATCTATCTATCTATCTATCTATCTGTCTGTCTGTCTATCTGTGTCTGTGTCTGTGTCTGTGTCTGACCGACAGATAATCAGAAAGTACTGCTATTGCAGGGACAATATTTTTTACTATTTAGATAAATGGCCAATTTAAACAGCATAAAGGGGATCTGTAGCCACAAAGTTGAACAGAGTATCACCCGATGATCTGCCGTCAATAGCAGTTCAATCACAGCATACTGTACGTCTTAAAATAATATGACTTGATTTTCAACTTTCAGGATAATAGTCGCTGAGGTGTTGCCCAAAACGTCAATTAAATAACCTAACAGCGGTCATGACGGGGACTACATGTGGATTTTCTTTATTTTAGAGAAAAAGGAGCCAAAAATAGTTTGGAAACTACTACATCGTAATGCAATTTAACTCACTCTCCCCGGGTCTGGCTTACACGCAGAGAAGTTCTCTAATTGGCTGCTCTGAATCTCACCAAGGTCTGAAATATAATTTACCCATTGTGGGTGGTGTTTTTAGACTGCATTAGCCCCAGGATGAGACAGGCTGGAGGCTGGCGCAGCAGGGAGTCTATGAACATTTCTTAGGAAAAGTGGTTTTGACAAGCACACAGGGGAAGTGAGAGAGGAGAGAAAGAGACAACTGAATAGAAAATAAAGTCAGCACTGCTTTGTATACCACTGAGTGTTGGAGAATACCAGAAGAAGCTTTTTACTCTTTTCCTCACAGCAGAATGTTCTTTTTTATATTTTATAATATCATTTTTCAGGTATGTGACAGAGTCTTGAAAAAGGGTAACACTCCAGGCCCTGTTCATTTCTATTTTTGATTGATTTTGCTTCTGTAAAATCTGTACCAACTATTGAAACAAGCAGTAGCTCATAGTAGCTCTTAAATTTAAGAACCAATGTGCAACAATTATTGATCTGTGATTGAAAACTTGTAGACCTTTCCTAACCTGTACGGGGTGCTATCAGTGTTCTTTCAATGCCCTGATACAATAATTAATTATCTATGTATATCAAGCTCGATATGAAAAATATGGAGCCATAGACAGGCATTAATACATTATCTATCTATCTATGAAAAATATCTTTCCTCCTGACAGATTTTTTTTTCTGTTGAACTATGCACATTTAAAAACAGTGTTAATTATTTTATTGTATTCCATTTGAAACAGTAACCTCCAATGTCTGGCACTTACATTTTCAAATATTACACTTTTATTCTGACGTTAAATAGTGTCACAGTCTTTTTCCCACTTATAATAACCAGTAATCAGTGGTGCTAACAGTCGCTATCATCTGCAATTTCCTATTTAATTCATATGTATTCTTGCGTTTTCCAAAGACGCTGTGCTGATTTCAAGGCGGAAGACATTATACTCCTTACAAAATCAACGTCAGAGCACAAGTGCTACAAATCAGGCTTTTGAAATCTGAGATATTTCGGTTCAGGAGCGCACCCTCTGAACCTCCAGCTCCACTGTTCCTAAGGTGTTAGCTTTGATGTACTGTCGACACCAGATTAAGACTGAGATAAATTGTATTGAGATGACACAATCACATTCATCTTTGTCCACAGTGGGTGAAAAAAAAAGTCAACCTCAGTGGCTGAATCCGTCCAATCAAACGGAAGAGAGACTCCACTGAAGGAGCTACTGTATCTCATATCTGATGAGCAGATACATGTCTGTGGACCAGAATGCTCTAATTGCTCCGCAAGATCCGTTTCTACCTTACAAAGTCCTCTTTGTCATCTTCCATTCAAAGTGGCTCCATTCAGCATCAGAGATAGCCTCTGAATAAAACATGGGAGCATTAGGCTTGACTTGGATGGCATGGAGCACGAACTGATGAGAGATGACAAGGATGGCTGCAGCCTGAACAATGGCAGGAGACATATTTGAAAATAATTATATTAAAGAAATAGGAAGAGTCCAAGTGAGAGGCGGATCTAGATGGGAGATAGAAGCTGGAGCCCATCAGCTGTTAACTTGATGGTTCATTCAAAGCCCATAGTGAGGAGAGTCCTTGTGCTGTACTGTCACCATGCCAACCAAAGGCATAACAAGTGTGGCTTTCTGTTCATGACAGACGAGAAAAAATATTATTTTTAAATAAGCAGGCACCGAGCCTTATCCTCATACTCGTACTGTGCTCGGTGAAAGATATAATCAATGATGAAGGTTTCAAGAGCTCCCTAGTATTGTCAGATATAAAAATATATTACCTACAAAATCTATGTGTGGAGTAATCTAAGCTAATTGGCAGCTTCAGTTTCGTTAATTATACATTAACATCGTGGCCCACAAGTCTCCAATCTGGATGTTGTGCTAGATATTTGGGCACCCATGACAAAAAACCTTTTCTTTATATTTTGTTTTGGATTGTTCAGCACTTGTAAATGGGTTTTCATACCAACATTAAAATTCTAGGCCTAGATTGAATTTATTCACCATGCTTTAAATCTAGAAATTTTTTTATTCAAGTCTCAGCCAGAATAAATGGTTGGAATTTGTTGTTGGAAGTGTGTTTGTTCCGAATGAAATATTGCTACAGGTGTGAATGTGTTTATATTGCATGTGGCCTTGAGTTATACCCTGAAAACTAAGCGGCAGGATTATCATCGTTAACGAAAACTAACAAAAAAACGAAAACGATCACTGAAAAAAACTCTTCGTTAACTGAAACTAACTAAAACAATCATTAAATTAAAAAAACTATAACTAACTAAAACAAAAATGTGTCCTAACAAAACTAACTGGAACTAACTGAAATTAGAAATGAACTACCCTTCGTTTTCGTCTTTGTTCGAACCTCGCAAAAAACTAAAACTAAAACTAAAACTAATTAAAACTAAACTAAAACTAAACATTTTGGACAAAACTAAAACTAACTAAGACTAAATTAGTTGCTTTTACGAATAACTAAAACTAACTAAAACTAATGTACTAAAAGGCAAAACTATTATAACCCTGCTAAGCGGGGTGTTCTAGGCCTCATCACTGGTTGGACTAACGCCACATCTTCCGAAGATGTTGAGAAACAGCTAATTTTTGGCATCACTTAACATTTATTAACTTCCAGCAGACGCTAAAGCAACTTCCAGAGGATATTTTCATCATAGTTCATCTGCTACTAAGGAATGAAAACAAACTACTTGTCATTGTGCCATTGTGGTCGACACCTTTGCACACAACAAAATCAGACTTCTGCATTTAACCCATCACCAAAGTGAACAGTGGGAAGCTTTAGGCACCCAGGGGCAGTGGTTGGGGACAATTCCATGCTCAGTACACATCAGTAGTAACTTGGCAGCTGGTGGACTCAGAGCTGAAACCCTATGGACCCAAGTCCTCCTCCCTAAACACTAAGCCACCACTTCCCCAAGTGCCCACCTCTACACTTGCCAAGGGGGGTTATTATGTTTGTTCCTTCCTTATTTTCTTTTTTTCTTCTAGTACATTCCTTTTTTCTTCTGTTTCGTCTCTGTCACTAATCTGTTCCATTCATAGACACTTCAATGGATGTGTCTTCATGATGCCCAGTCCCTTGCCTCTTCTATGGTCCCTGTTCTATTGCTGACACCTGCGTACTTAACATTTTGTCAAAAACACCTCAACTTTAATCAGAAAATATGTGATTTTTTTACTTTATCTCGCAGCTACCCACCCTTAGAGCTCCTTTTCTCCTATGATCTTCTCCTTTCTTCTCCATTCCAACCTGGTCACTCCCAACCAAAACATTGCTCTTCTTTCTCGCCAACCCTACACCCTTTCCTCCACCTCTCTGCACCACTGTGCAAATTTCAAATTATTCTACAATCTACCTTCACCACACCCGCTGCCTGCACTTGTGAAGGTGGCTGAAAACTCTGCCATTCCATCTTCATCTTCAAATAACCAGTTAATAACACCACATACATCATATATTGGCAGTTAATACACAGTGAAATATGACTGTCGAGGGAGCGGGGCAGGTGGGAGGGTGCATGTTGTAGATAATGTACTATATACAGGAGGAACGTCGCAAGGGAATTCACTGAAAGAACATTGGAAAATTCATGAGCTCAGCTTCCTATCACACCAGTGCTCTCAGCAGGCACTAAACAGCCCTGATTGTTTCCAAGGTCTTTGGCCAAAATGGGAAAGGCCACTCATTTATAACACCAACAGAATGAAAGTATGACAGCACTGTAAGGTGATGCAGGAAAATGTGTTTAACATAGGTACAAAATACCAGATCGGTGCTCTGATGAAGAGATGATTACTCCAACTCAGCAGATGTAAATTTGATTAAAAAATTATGCACCTAATGACAACAATCAGTGATGTAAACGGAGAGAGTAAATGAAGCACATTTACCTTTGCATGCTAGTTCATAATTTGCAATGATGAAGTTATGAGCTTTAATGAGCCTGTAAAAGTTAACGACAGCAAGGTGTTGCTGGATTTGCCGCTGCATTATACGCATTTGCGCAGCGCTCTAATTGAAAGTGAATAATGCAGTAATTTCTGCACTGTGCTGTAACAATAAAGGCAGGAAGCATCTGCGAGGCCTTCATGTTGTCAAACCAATTAGAGGCAGCCTCGTGCTAACGGAGCACCAGCGATATGGCTGTTATAAAAGTGCCTGCATAATAAGGAAGATGAGGAATTGTGCGCCTTTGTAACTGAGTTTAAGGCAGCGACGGTGATTAATGGGTTTAAGCTCAGCTCGGGCTGTGCACGTGCGGAACCACTGTGGGTAACGCAAACATTCGGCATATGTACAACCTTGCACCTTATGACAAAACAAGATGTTTAAATTGTTGAGTTATCCTTGTTTTCTGCTTTGTAGGCTGACAAAAGCTGGTTTTGTTTATCAGGAACTTGACTAAGGAAACATTGTTATCACTGCGACTAAACCAACACAGATACTGACTGAAGTATTTAAACAAATATGGAATAATATTTGATGTATTGAAAGCAATAGTAATGTGAGGTCTGTCTTTCCCTTTCCCAGCTGTTTGGTGATGTGGATTAATCAGTGTCATCACAGTCACCTGTGTCTTTGTAATTAGTCTCACTCCTGTCACCTGGTGCCCTTAGCATATATACCCCTCCCTCTCACTCAGTCTTCTTGGGGTCATTGTCTGGGGTTGTCTTGTGCTGTTGTGGTTTGTTGTGTTAAACTGCAGTTAAGAGGTCTGGGGTTGAAGAAGCCAAACCATTTAATATATTATAGTGAGAAGTGAATGTACTTGGTGAAGTGCATGTGTGGGTCTATGTTTAGCTTATGTAAGGTTTGTTGTTTTACCTTAATGAAATCATGAACACTGAAGCATCTTAGTGCAAGTAGTGAGTTTGAAGACTTTTAGTCCTAAAAATATTAGTGAAAATGAAAGGAGAGTGAAATGAAACTTCTGTTTAAATGGAAGGAAAATGGCTACTTTTAGCAGTTTTATGAAAAATGGTCACCCATCAACCCCTACTTGTCAGCATGGGAAAGTATTTATGTTTAATCAACAAGGTCAAGAGTTATACCTTCTCCAGAAAATATTTTATCACCAACCCTATATGGATAAGAATATTGTTAAAATAATAGAAAATTCTAATTCTGATACATATGCCCTTTTTTACTTGAGCTCTATGGCTTAAGTGTTTATTTATAAATGTATAATTTAAAACAGAGTTAATAAGTAGCAACATCCAACAAATATACGGAATTCACATTATGACCGGTGGGGCAATTTTTATTGTAAATATCTTGTGGACTGTGACTTGTGAATGTGACATTCAACACATTTTAGTAGCGTTACAGGCTGCTTGAATACTTTGTTCAAGGACAGTAAAGGCATCACTGGTATTACCCTTGTCTTTAATTATAGACATCAGCACACCAGTCATTAGTAAATCAGATGCAGTATCTACTGTGAGCAACCAAGCATAGTTGGTTGCAGCAGCCCAGCTCTTGCTACAAGCTAATATGAAAAAAAAAGTAGTATGAAACCCAAGGGATCATCAGTGTAGCATTCCTGAGTTTTGGCGGCTGACAGATGGCACTTGGCAGTTGGTAACATATTGCAGTGCTCGGCATGAATGCACAAGAAAAGGAATGGGTTTGTCAAAAATGCAACGTCTACAAAATATATGGTTGGGCGAATTAACGTTTCTCAGCAAATACTGCCTGTGGTTTTACACGTTTTATTGAGTCTGCTTCATTCAATATCAGTTGTAAAGAAGGATGTTATTGACAAGGGTCTTGGGAAAGAATGATGTAATTTTACTCAATGCAACTCTGGTGTTTTGTTTCAAATTAAAATAAATAGGAAGATGTTCAATCAAACTTGTTAACAATGATGTCACTTATTTGTGGAATAAGTACAATTTATTATTTGACTTTAATAATTAAACATCGCGCAAAATGTTTTGTGGAAATTATTTTTTTCTAGAATTACTTCTACCTTCATGCTTTCAACACAACCTTGTTTAGAATATCGAGAAGGAATCTAATTGAAGTGTGCTTAGAGCTTTTTTTTTTTTTTTACCTCTCTTACCTTCTCTTTGTTTCTCTTCCAACTTTTGTATGGGTGCCTTTATACATCAAAAAAATATATTGGCAAAAGTTTAAAGACAAAAAAATGGAAGAAAATCCTCTTGGGGTCTATTTACCCGTCGCACTGCACATAATCATTCAGGCGCTCCTTAGCAGAAGAGCTGTCATATGTTCCATCAAGCCCTCAACAGAAGCACCCTAAGAGGTGCAGATCCATGAATAAATCATACAGCAGCACCCTTTACTACCAACACTCCATTAAGAGGAAACAGCGTTTGTCTAATAACGCAGAGTGAAGGTATTTTAATGTGTGTTTCGGTTGATGGTGGGTGTGCCAGGTCGACGCTGACCTGGTGTGGCGCCATAAATGTTCACTGTGTCAGAGGTGTGGGTTGTGTTCGAGGACATGATGAATGTTGAATGGACAAAAATAAAAGAAATCCCTGCATCGGTGAAATAACGATCGTAAAAGTCACTGCATCGCTGGAATTACACTAAGCTACGCAGTGTTAATATACTGCGCAGCTGAAGCCAGCGAACTGCTAATAGCATTATAGAGTGCTGACCGCTAATGCTGTATTTTAACGTCCTCCATCAATGGGGTCATTTTCTCATCTTACTCAGCTCTTTAATTATTTATTGGTAAATGTAGCATCACTGTAGGTCTCTCTTGAGGACAAATTGTGCCCTCAATTGGGAACCAGACCACAGACTATAATTGGTTTGGTATTCATCAACACTCATGCCAATGGCTATTATGGAGTTAATTACTCCCAGGCCTTAAAACACCAGCACCGCAAAACAAACAGGCAAATATTCAAGTGCATTGTTTGATCAAAGAAACCCCAGTGGTTTCATCACATAGTGGCAACAAAGGGTTTTCTTCTCAAGAAAAGGGAGAAACCATTTGCTTGTTACACCGCGATGCACTCACATCATCACAAAGTACAGATCTCTCTGACAGGGCAGCGATCTCCACTTCAGAGTATACAGTAATTTCTTAGCCCCTCAAGCTACAGAAATGCTAATGTGCTGTTTGTGACCTATCGGTTTCCAGATACCATGTGTCAGCCCTTTATTACCAAAACGGATGACAGCTTAATGAGCTGGCTCAGTGTCGGGGACACATTGTGAACCGTGCCTGCTGCCATATTGCGTGCAACCACTCCAGTATTACAGCAAACCACGTAACCAATCATTAACTTGCCGTATCTTCCCACAAGTGCGATGCTTTTCCCACCTGACTCCAGTTCTTTTGTTTGGCTGCGCCACGTTACTGTCGACGCTTTCTCAGCCTGCAAGACTTTAGGAGCTGATTTATTCTCTAGCAAATGTTGCCTGGATTTTGAAAGCAATCATTTCTTTGTTTGTAAAGTTTCCAACCAATCGGGTCATATTTGACCTAAGAGGGTTAGAGCTCGTCAGCACTGGACCGTAATTTAAAGATACTTCACATCTCAAAAATCTGAGGATTTCAGGCTCTGACAGACTTAGGGAAGAATTTTCATTGGTACGAGATGATCACACTGTCAAATAAATTGAAAAGCATAGAAGACAGAGATAAGATGGTACAGTGATAAGAGACAGGTTTGTGTTGTTGCAATAAAGACAGACAGACAAATTGTGAGCCTGGACTGTTTCTCTCATGCTTCTTTTTTGTGATTGTGTTTCCTCTATTGTACTGTACTACAGTAACTTTATATATGTTTGGGTCCATGCTTCTTATTGTAAAGGTTACTGATGTGTGGATTGTTGAAGGAAGAATGAGTGTGGAACCTGTCAGAGTCTCTTTTCTTTGGGTGGCAGATATGTATGGCTGCCATTATAACAGCTTCACTATGAAACCATTCATTCAGTCATTCATCTTCTTCCCTTTGTCCGTTGCCAGGTTGCAGGGGCGGCTGGTGTCACCCAAATCACACTGCACCATATTGTCAGCCTTCCTGTGGGTGGTGAACCCACAAGATGTTATGTGTGTCCGGACGGTGCTATCGCCAGAGACCTGCGGACCCAAGTCTGCTTCCTTAACCACTAGGCCACCACTACCGACCACTATAAAACCATTATAGTTAATTTTGAGCTGCTATATCAGGGTGAGTGTTGTCCCTGAGGGGGCTCGAACTAGCAACTGACCAGCAAGGCAGGACCGGGACCGCAAGGCAGAAAGATTGCATTGCAAAAAAAAAAAACTTTACTGTACTTGTAAATGTAACTGCCACCGTTAGAGCCCATAGTAAATTCCACTTTTCAAAATATAATCCTGCCCCCTAGTGATTTGTAACAAAAAATGATAACAAATAATTCTGCAGGTCAAGAACAGCCAAATAGCCTGGGGTCTTCACTGTTCAACAGCCTGCTGTGACCCTTTTCTTTAAGGTCAACCTTTACCTTGCGGTTGGTCAGGGATTCAAAGAACACAGTGGCCTTTCTGTTCATACAGTTACTGATGGACTGGAGACGGAGAGTGAGAACACCACTGGGGGTGCTGACAATTTCCATTTATCTCTCCACCAGCCTTAGGAGGACAAAGCAGACTGTCCCTCTCAATCTGCACCCCTCACTGAGCCCTAAAAAGCCAGCAGTGTCCTTAAGCAATGTTCAGATCTTCTTCAGGTAGAGTGTGGAAGAGCACTGATATAACACCAACTCTGCTTTCCAAGGCTGGGAGGTAATTGGCTACTTCACACAATCTGACGCTCATTTCCTGCACTTGTCCACGCTAATGCACATACACACACACACACACACACACACACAAACTTCATCGTAACAGCCAAATTACTTTTATAGCTTTTGAAAAAAGAAAAGTCAAGACATCATGATGGAACTTGGAACCTTTGCACCTGAGAAAACTTGGTTTATAGGATCAACCTTTACCAGAAATATGATGTAAATATATTATATGTAAATGCATACATATATTTAAGTATTTATGTAGATTTATAAACATTCATGGATTAAATAAAATGATTAGATTACCTTTTGTTTTCTTTAAATTCTCATTTATTTTTTTTATGCCTGGTACCACCAAAGTTCTATTTGCTTGGACAAATAGAATGATAACAATAAGTGTTTAGGTCAAGACCTAATATATTACTATTTTCTATGGTTTATTTGATAGTAACTTAAATCACTTAAGTTTTTACAAGTTCTTCCATCAATAGTTATGGCACTGTCCTGCCAAAAACTGTGTTTGTGTTAAATATATTCTTCATGTAATATACCTTTGATTGTACCAGGCATTGTATATACTATATATATAGATACTGTACATACAATCTTTATTAAATAGATTATATGTAATTGACTAGTTTTATCGTAGGAGGTGAAGGGGGAATATATTAAAAACGTTGACTGGCAAGTCTTAGTCCAGTGTCAGTTGATGTGATTGTCAATTGACTCACCGTGCAGGGCCTCCCTCTGCTCCAGCTCTTGCCGGAGCTGCTGCCGCTGCCCCTTCATCCTGGCCAGCTCCTGGCTGCTCCCTGAGCTGAGGCTGTGCAGCCTCTTGGCCAAAGACTCCAGGCGATCCCTCTCCTGGTGCACAGCCTTCATCTCAGCCTTCAGCTCCTTAGCACTGCTGAAGTCATTACCTGCACCACGCAAGGACATTAAAGTTAATGGGCTCCTCCATCATTAATTATGAGGCGATAACAGTGGGTGAGTTGTGCAAATGAGGTAAATAAAAAACAAGAAATATGGACAGGGACGTCTCGGGATGTGGTTGAGTTAAACCGTACCAGAGATGGCGGCCAGTTTGGCCTCATGCAGCGCCAGAAGCTGTGTTTCAG
>JAFBJS010057473.1:35776-48523 GCA_016785265.1 Paraplagusia blochii | reverse complement strand
GACCGGACCCCGGCGCGGCGGGGGCCGTTACCGGCCTCACACCGTCCACGGGCTGAGCCTCGATCAGAAGGACTCAGGCCCCCGCGCCACGCCGGGCGGGCGGTCTTCCGTACGCCACATCTCCCTGTCTCTTATACACATCTAGATGTGTATAAGAGACAGGTGTTTGTTTGCATCTGGTTCTTTATCAAGGGAGATCTGCATTTCAGTTTTCCTTTTCATTTCCTTTCAGGTGTCATTACAAACGTGGGCTGGCAATATTTAGGAAATGGACATTTATTTAAAACACAAATTAACATTTTTTTTTTGGGGGGGGGCTGATTTTCTGTATAATTCTGTGATCGTCTTTAGTTAGATCCGTTTTTTAATTCAATTTACTTGTAAAAAGTGCCTTGTTCTCTGGTGTTAAAATAAACCAGGGTTAAAAATAAATACACTGTATACACACAATATTAACGTAAGTTGAATATAACTTACATCTAACTAATAACACTAACCACCAATTTTAACCTTTAAATATAAGGTTCAGATGTTTTACCCTTCATTGATGTAACAATATTGACTCATGACAATGGGGAACAGTGTTACTTGAGAAAAATTAAAGCACATTAGGGCTTTTACTGTTAAAAGTGTTTTTAATTTTTATCAAATTTGAGTTTCTAAATATAATTTTCTTATGTTTTAACCTCAGATCTTGAACTTCAGTAAAGTCCGCAGCCACAGGACTGGGTGTTTGAGAAGATCAGGGAACCAGAGTGAGTTTGCCTTCCCATCAAAGTTAAATTTTGACATTTCTAATATATATATATATATATATATGTATGTATGTGTATATATACGTATATGTGTATATATACATATGTGTATATATACATATATGTGTGTATATATACGTATATATGTATGTACATATGTGTATGTATGTATATATGTGTATATGTATATATGTGTATGTATGTATGTATGTATATATGTTTGAATGTGTATGTATATATGTATGTATATATATATATATATATATGTGTATATATGTTTTGTTTTTTTTTACATCTTAATGATCCCTGCAGAGGTATATTGATATCTGTGATCACTAAGTTATTAATTGAATATGGTATAATTTCTCGTGGTTGTTGAGTTTACATAAGATTTAACAGCTAAGGTAAATACAAAAATCACCAAAATAAGGTCAATGTGTAGGTTCTTGTCAACAAAGCTTAATTCGTGCAGCATGTCCTTAGAAAGAAAAAAACATTACAGAGGCGAACATCAATTCTGCCATCTGGTGGCCACTTACAATAATTGCAAACGCAGCCTTCATGTAATCGAGGTGACATTGGTTTGGGGGTCACCTTTCCAGAGCAGTCAAACCCTCGGGGGTGTTGATCTGAAATAGCCCAGCCTCCCTGACCCCCCTGCTGTGATTTATATATTTATTCATGCAGTTTGGAGTTTTAAGGGCGAGTGCAGGAAAATAACAGTATCTCACAGCCCCTTCAGGCAAGTGCACTGGCAGCACTTTTTCCTAAGCACCAAAACATGCAGCCACATGCAGAACAGTGATGGATTCTGTCTTCATTTTCATCTTTATACGCACTCTTCACTGAATGTGATTTTTAGACAATTTTATATGGATGACACTGAGATTCTTGTATTGGTTTATTGGTATATATTGTATATTTTGAAGCATATGCAGCTGATTCAAGCAGGATTTTAACAGAGTGGATAAAGACTTTTCAGGCTTGAACAAAGAGACAGTAACAATGACATGATTTGACTACAAGGCCTGACTTTTACATTTGCTTTAGCAATGGGCTTTATAGAAGTACAGACAGACTAATAGTAGGTGTCAGTGTCTGTGGTGCTGAAGAAGGATCCGCTCCCATCATTAGATGAAGGGCTTCCTCTCTTCTTCATCACAGCTCCAGAGCTCTCCTTGGACATCTTCTTCAGTTTGGTGCTGTTACAATTAAGACACAAATAGTCATTTTTGGTGTTTTTATTTGGGCTTGATACAGATGTTTTCTGTGTGTTGTGATCAGTGATAGAAGAGAGTCTGCTAAGGTGGATGGATTAGAGACACTAGGAATATGTAGAAGACAGGAGACAGAGCTGGAGGTGGAGGAGTAAAAGATGCTGAGATTCTCTTTAGGAGAGACAAGGATGGACAAGGATCAGGAATGAGGTGATTAGAGGGACAACACAGACAGGAAGGTTTGGAGAAAAGGCTAGAGAAGACAGATTGAGATGGTTTGGACATGTTCAGAGGAGGGACAGTGGATACATTGGTAGAAGAATGATCCTAGAGATGGAACTACCAGGTAGGAGACAAAGAGGAGATTGATGGATGCAGAAAAGGAAGGAGGACATGGAGGTAGTTGGAGTTAGGGTAGAATATACAGAGGACAGGAGGAGATGGAAAATATTATACCTGAGCTGTTCCAGAGTTTTTCTCACCCACTCGTCCCTCTTTGTCACACACACCTCTTTGTTCCTCACCGTGTGGAGACTACAGTGAATACAGATATATTTTTTTTTTCATTATCATCTTTGGTCCGTGTTTTATTTGGTATGTTAAGAAAAAAAATCTATTCTGCAAAGAATTTCTGAGATTCAGGGTTTTATCTTGACACATTTCAGTCATATACATGGTGATATTGAGGTTTCGATCAGGGTTATGTAATGTAATTATAAAAAGACATAGCAGATATTAATAAGAACATACTTGTACTTATTTGGTTCAAAGAAACTGAGAACTGTAAAAGCTGGAGCCACAGAATTTTATTTTGAAATTTAAAATTAAAATGATTCTTTAAAATATCTTTAAATGAATTAAATAATTTATTTATATACTATAGTTATATTGAGTTGTAAAAACGTTAAATAAATATTGAGCACAGAACGTGTATTATTACAAGGTTGAATGTTGAATGTTCACACTTGATACCAATTCTAAGATTCATTAACGTGACTGAACTGTTGTTTTATAGTCTGCAGTATTTGATACTTGAATGTTACACCAAGGTTTTTCTTTTCACAAAATAGTTATGGCGACGTAATGCTGTCTACACGGAAATATTAAAGGAAGTTTGTAATAAAGGGATAGGACAATCCAAAATAAAAGTTCCTCAAATCAAATTAACTTTGTTGGATTGTCTGGCTTGGTCAGTCAGTCAGGCCACTGGACACTGGTGGTTCACTGTGATGTGAGTAGTAGTAGAGAAGACCTTACATGATGGCTTCAATGTGACAGTGTTCCATCGCCGTCTGTTCTCTGTAGCCCTTGATCAACTGAAACGGTACCGGCTTCCTGTTGTATCTGGTACAACAGGCTCTGCCTGTCTGGGAACCTGCAGCTTCAACACACACACAAATGTCTGCGTTTATTTACTTATATATATATATATAAATATATATATGTATAGAGTATATATGTATATTTGTGTATATATATGTGTGTATCCATATAAACATATGTATAGATGCACATATACACATATAAATATTTCATATATTTGGCAGAGCTGATCATATATTTATATATGTGTATGTATAATGAATAAATATATAATATGAACACATATACACACATATACGAACATTTATACATACAAATAAACATATATACTGTATATATATGAGTGACATATATGCTAGATCTATGTATATAGTTGTCTATAAACACATACTGTATGTTTATATATATGTGTTTATATAAATACGTATTCATAAACATACATAAATACATACTGTGTATGACATAAGTACACATATACATATAAATAAACATTTCAATCATCTGACAGCGCTGATCACATGAGTATATATGTACATATATACATACAAATATAAACTTTTGCAGTATTTATATATTAACCTTTGACTGATCGCATGATAGTCAGATCAACTTACACAGAGCTGGACTCAGCAAGCCCAGTGTTAAGAAGAGAAGGAGACTCAGCACCACCCTCACGTACTTAGAAACCATCCTCACCAGCGCAGGGCCGACAGCAGATATAATCCAACATAATCTGATATCCAGTTTATATAGATGATGTGGTACACGCTTTTTCGTGTGACCTGCGGCTCCAGAATTGAGAACAGGAAACCTAATGCTACACCAAGCGGGGAATTTGCAGACTTTGCATTTTGATTACTAAACATGGATCCAACACACCCACAATTCAACATCAACATGGCCCTCATGTGTGTCGTTGGGTGGAGTTGCTGTAGTTGTTGCCTAATCTCAGTAGGTCCATGTTGGTGTCCTCGGGCCTTCACTTGTATTTAGTCTTGTTGGGTTAATTAAGCAGCAGATTCCGATCATCACTTTTTCCTAATTTAGATTTTTTCTCCTCTCCCCTCCGCCCCCCCTGATGCCTCTGGACAGCATATTGCAGCATGTTTGTCTCTCGATGCATAACTGAATGGAATTGCGTGGTGTGCCATCAAAAATTCAGTGTTCTGTCCGTCGTCGTGATTCAAAACCGTGGCTTGAAGCTGTATTCTCGCTGTTTTACATAATCAGCAGTCTTGAGACTGTTTTGTGGTGAGGACTGATGGAGTACGAGAGGCTTGTCAAAAAAAAAAAAAACCCTTGCTTGTTAGCATGACCTACTTAGTTTGGCTGCAAAAAGCTGACAACTCCGAATGTTACTAGCTGACCTAGATAGGAGAAAATCTTCAGTTATAAATGCTCTAAAAGCCAATTTGTGATGGAGTTCCACGCCCAAGGTGAACGGTTAGTTGTTTGACGAGCGTCCGCACCTGGAGAATGTGGGAATGAGCTGTAATGAGGGGATGGAGGACGTTCTACTGTAGCATCAAGCTTCCTGAGTAGGTAGTTAGTACATTTAGTAGGTATTCAGGTCTTCACTGCTGGTTTTATAAAGTCAAACAGGGGTTTGTGTATTCATGAATGTAAGATAAAATACTAAATATAACTACTCAGAAAATTTTCTTAAAACCAAAACAAAAAATGCAAACAAGAATTTTTCTTTATATTTAGTAATTTAACATAACAACACAACATTTATTATTATAATATATAATATAATATATTCCTTAACACCTATATAGACAAACAGGATAATCCAAAATATAAGTTCATTAAATCAATGACTTCTCTGTATCAAATCTGTCAAATTGAACCCAAATATATTGCATGTGTAAGCTAAAGTCTACAGTATGTGGTCAAATATATGACCATCCGGTCATATATGACAGAAAAAATGACTTTGTTGATGTCAATCCATACAAAGCCTAAAAGTTAGTGATTAACTCTGTCCCAAACAAGGCGTTACAATATAACTTCAGTGAATTTAAGTTTCTACCAAACTCATGTTCACAGTTGATGTAATACAATGACTTCTCACCAGCAGTTTATTGCAACATTATTTCTCCAAATGGAGAGCAGAACAGACTGTTATATTACTTAATTATCGCTGAATTCTCTTTATCTTTTTGTCTATAACCAATGTAAAGAGCTATGTTACACGTCCTTTTGTATACCCCTCTTTAAATCTCTTTATTTGGTCTTTTGAAGTCATTTTATTCTCCTTGTCGTAACTAAAGGCTAAAATGAGTGCTGACTGTTGTCAGGCGCTGACATTTGGTGGCAGTTTGAGGTCATCACTCATTTCTCTCGGTTTGATTGGGCCAACTTGTGGCATCTTTGAGAAATCCTGTCCTCCCATGTGTCAGTCTGGCCCACACATCATCACCTCAACAGAATCATCACACGAACTAACGCCACCTCTCATCGTGTACAACGGATGTCCATACCAGATTTGACCATAGGGGGGCAGTGTTGGCGTTATTTACTGAAGATGACGATGGATTATATACTTGAAAAATGTGAATTTACGACAAACGTGTATATATATGTGTACAGTATATATGTTTACATATATTTTCATTTATATATATATACATTTTTATATATATTTATACATGTTTTATGTGTGAATACATATATGTAAATATATATTTTAATACGTATGTATGTAAATATATGTTTATATATGTGTGTATATATGTGTATTTATGTATGTGTATATATGTATATATACATATATGCATGTGTATACATATAGGTATAATTGTAAATATATTTTCATATGCAATAAGAGATCACTAGTTTCTTGGTAGTTTGTTCTGACTTGTGTCATCTGGGATCAGCTTCATCATCTGTCCCCTCTTTTTTGCTCCTCTCCGCTGTCTCCCCCATTCCCTTCTTTCTCTCTTTGTGGAGTCAGGCAGTAACACTGATCTTGGATCAGTGTTAATGGTAAGAAAGATTCTCACTGATTGGGTGAAAATCATTTTTTCTGACCGTCTCAAAAGACTGGCTATGTGTGATGATGTAATCATTGTCAATAATGTTTAAAGAAGAGTTCTGCTTTGATTCACATTGAGTGAATATAAACTAAGTATAAAAGTGACTGTGCATTTCAGTTCTAATTTAGAAACTATTGATTCCATTGAGGAAAATGTTGGCAATTTGGGATGAATGTATTTCTTTAACTCACTTGGCATTATGGGCAGATATGACACACAGGTCAGTTGCTCTACGAGAACCAAGAACAATGTTGGGGTATATTTAATAGCAAAATTCTTTCATATTGTCATATTGTGGGATGGCCAATATTATTTAAGTCGACATCTGATAAACCGATATTGGCCCAGGTCCAGCATTTATTTAATTAACTGCTAAAAATTGCTTGGTGGGTATTCTATGAAATAATGCTGCAATGCTGCCATCTAGTGACTTTCACTTTTTTATACAGACGTTCATCCCCAAAACTTTTTCAGGGCACATGATTTATGGAAACAAAGACCACACCCTTAGTATTGGTTAGTGACAGCCCTCACTGTATCATATATCGTTATAAAAATGTATCAGTAAAGCAGAAATAAATAGGAATTGTAATAATAACAATAACAGTTGTATTAATCATCATCCTGCGTTTTACAAAATACTGGAGAGGTCAGGATGACATTTTGTTCCTTTTTTTCGCCATTTGCATCAACTACTAAAACATAATTGAATAATCAATGGATACATTTGATTGGTTGGTTATTTTACATGCTGATTTATTCACTCAGTGTAAATGTGCTCAGTGTGTGGTGTGATTCTAGGTCAAAATGTAAGATTTGTATCGGAGTAGATCTTTCTAATGAGTACTGAGATTGGCAAGAAAAACATTTACTTAAAGTTATAAGAGTTTTTAGAGTATGGTTATCATTTATGATGTCACCTCTATTATTGTTTATTGCTTATTGTTCATCCCCCGAGGGGTAAACACACTTTTTATAGTAGCTCAAATAACAAGATATATAAGATTGATAGAATAACAATAACAGAAATAAAAAAAATATACAAATACATATATACACCAATAAAATACTTATAAGAAGAAAAATGTAGGAAATGTAATTACCGGTGCAAATTCTATTGCAAGAACCACAACAAACCCCTGCAACCTTGCTTATCTTTTAAAACATTTTGGCATTTTACCATGTTTGCTGCAGCTGCAACATTTCACTCTGTGTTTCTGAGTGGGTGTTTTCCTTTTCCTGGGACCCCTCGCCTCCATTAGGGTCTTGGACTGTCAGAGAAAGGGCAGGAAGAGAGGGAAGGAGGGTGAGGGGTAGCAAAAGGGAGAGTTGTGGGGAGCGTCACCATTGAGTTGTCCACCCACACGTGGCACCCTCCGGTCACCTGCGTGGGTTTGGTCCGAAAAGAAATGCAAGGATGCATGCAGAGACACGCACGGACAAAGAGATCAAACAGGACGGCACTCTGAACTCGGACTGGGGGATAAGGTTTTAGAATCACAGTTGATGAAACTTCTTCAAGTGATGAAAATCACTCCACAACGCAGCAGAGAGGGGGCAGTGAGGGGAGAGATTAAAAAACAACCTCTCTCCCAGCGTTAGGCCACAGCCAGATCTTGAGAATGAAGCCCACTTTGTCATAATTAGCGTGGTTCCAGCCTGTCAGGCCCGCCAGGCCCACAAAACAATGCACTTTTCAATATTTTATTAAGGCTCCCTCGGTTAATGACTTGATGTACAATTACGAGAGCTCGGCAGATCCTGTCCTCGGCATCTCCTCCTACATCCCATCTGCCCCGTGTGTCCTGGTGTGGGTGACTGGAGCTGTGGGAGAGGGGTGTAGTGGTGACGGGGTGGGGGGCGGTTATTGTGTAGAGAAAAATCATCAGAAGAAAAACTTGCGATATAACAGTCTAAGTTGCACCGTCGGAGCAGACTCTGTAATATCTGCGGCTGCCAACACCGAGATAACAAAGGAGGAGAAAAAAAATATATATGTAGGCTAAAAAAGAAAGCCCTGCGACACGGGGAAGTGCCTGGAGGTATTTTATCCTGGCACAGATAACTCCTGGCCAAGGAGACTCCAGAGGATACAGCGAGCCAGGAGAGGTGAGGAGAACACAGGAGGAGATTGTGAAGCAGGAGAAAGAGTGGAGTATTTTTAGGGTGGTCCGTTATCGGCGTTAGATTAGGGCCCACGGTATCACAGCCAGGTCACATCACTGAAGGGGAAACAGAACGGGGCTGTCTGCCGAGACTACAGATAAGGAGGGGGAGAACAATGAGTTCTCTCTCGCCGCCTCCATCAAACACACACACACACACACGTTCTCAGACTCAAACCCAAACCTTGGAGAACTTGTAACCACATCCACAGGAAGACGCCGCAGCCCGCGCTCACATCACATCCTCCCACAGCCGCTGCGACACAATCTGACGCGTTCAAAGATCACAAAAGGACGGCCTGATGGAGACAACCCGATGACAAACCCCTCTTCCCAATATCTCACCATCTTCTCCTACTTCCTCCCGCTCCTCACCCCGTATTATTTCCTATTGTAGCTGTCCGAAGGTGTAAATGCCAGCAGAACAGACGGACGGAGGGAACATTTCATCACCGCTCGCACACTCTGCAGCAAGATGTTGACGGAAATCTCTCCAGTCATCAAAGGGATACACATGGCCTAGAAACGCGCACGCACGAACACACACACGTTTGATGAAACCTTCTGTTCGTTTCCTCCTTTGTTTACACTGGGCACGCAAATGAAGCATAAACATAGACTCGCGTCCACACGCAGACGTACCAGAACTGAGTCATTTGCCAGGCTAGCAGCTGTTATGGCGAGCTCCGGAGCTCCAAAAAACCGAGATGCTTCCGACATAACAACGATGGTTAGATGTCCGGCTCCGACACTGACACTGCTTTAGCAAACTAGCCCTGTATCTGTGACACATCCTGCAGATTGGGCACACTACACAATACAATAATTGAGCTTCTAGCAGATTGTTTGCACTATGTAGTAAGGCCAAGATTATTGTGTTTCTGGTCGGTGGGAGTTAAATATGAATTTAATGAGATTTTGAGTTGCGTTGTGTGCAAGATGCAGTCTTGGGAAGTGGACGTGGGTCCGGAGGGTTTCAGGTTTGAGTCCACCAGCTGCTGGGTTATCACTGAGGTCCACTGAGCGTGGCACCATCCCCACTCACTGCTCCCTGGGGCCCAAAGCTGCCCACTGTTCACCTTGTTGATGGGTTAAATATAGAAGTTATATTTCATTGTGTGCAGTGGTGTGGATTACAATGTCAAAACAATGACAAGGAGTTCGTTTTTTTGTCCTCCTTTGCTGTACGGCATATGTGTCATAATGGTTGGTTAACTGATCGACCCGTAATACACTTGGCTCTTTCAACAAACTGATCTGAGTCTCCATAAGGCTGATTGGTCTAGGTCAGTGGTTCTTAACCTGGGTTCTTAACCTAGGTTCGGTGAGTCGGTCTCAGGGATTCAGTGGAGCCTCTGCCGCGGAGGTCAAGACTTACCGACTCATCCTACTAAAGTAGGCTTCGGTGAATACGTAGATGAAACTGGTGTGGTTCAGTAGCCCCAACAAGGTTAGGAACCACTGGTCTAGTGTGTCCCAGATAGGTTGGAAACAAAGCTGTAAGGCGAACCGTCTGACTCCCTTCTTCTTTTCCTTTCGGCTTATCCCATTTTTCAGGGGTTGCCACAGTGAGTCAACAATCTCTAGGACAATCTCACATTGTCCTCCGCATCCTCAGCTCCAACTCCAACCACCTCCATGTCCTCCCTCACTGCATCCATAAATCTCCTCTTTGGCCTTCCTCTTCGTCTCTTACCTGGTAGCTCCATGTCTAGCATTCTTCTCCCAATATAATCACTGTCCCTCCTCTGAACATGTCCAAACCATCTCAGTATGGCCCGGGTGAACCATCTGACTCCGACATCTCCAAACTAAACTCTCTTAAATCTATCTTAAATTCAGTAAAAATGAACCAGGTAACCAAGCTTAGTTCGTCGCAAAAAATCCTGTCCTATTTTTATGGCAAGGCATTTTATACAGAACTAGCTTCAGGGCATCATAAGATTGTTTGCAAGGGTTGATGGTTAAATACCTGATCATGGTAGACCAATGGAGAGGCTCAGCCATGCACAAATTTGTCCAAAAGGGGCCATGGTGGCAGCAGGTTTTTGTTGTTCTAGCAGGAACACACTTGAGTTGACAGGTTTAATCAACTGATCTCAGTGATCAGGTGACAGCTGATCAAACTATGTGATCTTGGTTGGTTGGAACAAAAACCAGCAGCCACACCAGCCCTTTGTGGAACAGTTGGCCCAAGCTTGGAGTAGCAGGTTGATGACAACCAGTCAACCAACATGGCTGCCACCATGGTTTTACTTAACGTTGCTGAAACAGAGGAATCGTACCTGTAGTCTTCTGCAGGGGGACAAATAGAGCCTACACACTGTTTGGGCTACAGACTGTACGACTAGAATTAAAAGCCTAACACTCTCCAGGAAAATCTTAGACAGGCTTTGAGGAAAGACCTCCCGCTACTTTAAACACACACACACACACACACACACACACACACACACAACCACCACCAATCAAATCTTCAGTGGCGCTGTGCTGCTCCTGATCTCACTTCATCTCAGCTTCTTTTGTTCTTCTCTCTCTCTCAGCCGCCCACACACCTACCATCCCTCGGGCTTTTCTCTCAACATTCTCACATTCTGCACACATTTACATTTGGCTACTTGCTATTTACTTAGCTGTATTCCTTTAGAATTCTCCATTTTCGCCCAATAACTGCTGAGACCGCCTGTTTCTATAATGTAATTGCGTCACAGTCGGGCTCCACTAACAAATATCGCAATCTAAGATGAAAATCGATGGTCCACAATGCAGATGTGTGGGCAGCAGCCAGCTGGAGCCTCATCTGTTTGTGTTTGTGTAACAGAGGGACGGACTTAGAGTAAGGGTCTGAAGACTTGGCCCCGTCGTCGAAGCCCCCACCAGAGGGGTGGGAATCTCGAGGGAGAGTGGGAAAAACATCCCGACGGTCATCAATCAAAACTTCGGTGACACAAATGACCAAGAAACAACGGGCCACTCCAGAGCCAACCCTCCGCCCCGCAGCCATGTCCCACCCACCTGTGCCACTGCCCCATAGGCCCTCGCCATACCAAAATCGAGGCGATTGGCCCGGCGGTCCCTGAGCGAAATCGTGATCCGCTCTTGGCTAATTGGGCCTTTGTACTTGCGCAGTCGTTCGTGACGAGGGGGGAAGAATGAAACGTGAAAACCGTATTATGGCGGCGGGGGAAGAGTGGCAGGTCGATGCAGAGAGATGGTTTCTGGGGTTTGAAAGAGCCAGATGCTCTTCCTGGGTCTTTTATGATGCTTTACAGGGGATCGAGATGGTTTCGGCCTAGCAACTGCGGAGACACAAAGCGCGCTGGAGACACAGGCCCGGGTTTGAGAACCACAGAAACGTGCAAAATCAGATAAAAACAGAAAAAAAAAACAACACAGACATTGTTACTTGCTTATGGTCTTGTCCCAGACGTTGGCCTCAAACCAGCCAAATGTCATGTGCAGAGAAGGTCTCTGTTGCACTAAAATACACTTCGGAAGAGGCAAACTATTTTTTTTTCTACATTCTAAAATAAATAACAACAGTTTGCCTCTTCAAACTCCACCTCCACGTGAGTAAGCGATGAACAGGGTTTTTCAGAGAGGAGTGTGTAGGAGGACGGGTCATCGGCCTGCCCTTTGTTTGCTCCAACACTTGCACAAAGCTGCCGCCCTGCTTCTTTTCGTGCCTTATTGAAAATTTTTTAAAAAGTGCCGGCTCCTCGGCAGATGGTAGATAAAAAAAAAAACACCGAAGCCTCTCGTGTTCAGGCCCCAGATATCAAACAGCCCTTACAGTCAGAGGAGCAGTCACCCAGCCTGGTTCTGCCTCCTTTCAGAAAACCACCAACAGATGGCTCTGTAGTCACACGCCTCGGTGACAAAGAGGAGCCATGCCTCTCTGAGCTGATACCAGGAGGAAATTAGTGAACAACCAGTTTTCAGAATGGATTCAGTTTGTGTGATTTACCATAACAAAGAAATTGAACATACATGACCTCAGGTCTGATGTCGGCCTTTGTGTGTTGGACTTGTTTAAGTCATGTGACGCTAACCAGCCTAAGAATATGAATATATTAGGATGATACTAAGGATGTCTGACAATATCCAAGCAGGTTATGTTATTAAAATTGCATTATAGAGTCATGGAAAAAATGATCAGACCACTCTTTCTTTAATTTCTTGTCCATTTAAAAGTCTGCTTCCACTTAATCTACATTAATCTGGACAAATATAATAACAACAAAAA
>JAFBJS010057473.1:5032-35685 GCA_016785265.1 Paraplagusia blochii | reverse complement strand
ACAAGGAATTGAAGAAAACAGCAGAGTGGTCTAATCATTTTTTCCATGACTGTATTGGTGCAATAGGTATCGGATTTTTCTCTGATAAATATCTTATGACGCAATGTCTGGGTTTCTCATACCTACTGGAATCACACATACTGTTCAGAGATGTTTACCTCAGTTTTGGTGGAAAAAAGTGGCACATATCTCTATTATAAGATGTTTGTATCAGAAAAAGTGTTTGGACAATATCGATAAAATTGGATATGTGCAAAAATTATTATCGGACATTCTTAGATATAACTTTTCACTGAAGCGTAGGGTGAACAACACAGTCTACTCTAGGTTTGAATGTTTACTGGAAATGATTGTCTGTTTTTTACTTCAGGACCTTGAAAACAAAGGTGAGAAGAACAGAGGAGGAGATTTCAAAGCAGGGGAAAGAAGATCAAAAAGGTTGAAGGTGAAAATCCCAAAATAGCAACGCAGCCAGTCTCTGGCAATATATTGATTCAGATACAATCACTAAAGACAAAAATTGTTAACTGTTAGCTACCAGATGTGGGATGAGGATTAGATACAGACCATAAGATCTGGTCCAAACATCAGCTACATTACTGATCTAAGGACCTTGATCATCTCACATGTAGTACTGAATTGACATCACAAGGCTGCCCTATTGGCACACTGTATCTTCTACTCTGACTCCAACTACCTCCATGTCCTCCCTAATTGTGTCCATCAATCTCCTCTTTGTCTCCTACCTGTCTCCTACCTCCAAACCATCTCAGTCTAGGACAGGTACTCCAATTATATTTTATATTGTGATTGCATGTATATTCTAAAGTCACAGGTCTATTTATCTTGGAAGTATACTGTATTTCCACCCAAAACCTTCCAGAAAAAAACTTATACCATAGTCTAGGGCAGGCGAGGGCAAACTTTTTGACTCGCGGGCCATAATTAGTCATAAAATTGGACGTGGCGGGGCGAGTTTAGACCAGAAAGATGAATCATATATTACTAGAACTAAGATAAATGTCATAAAAGTCATATAAATTCAAAAATAGTACATTTTTAACACTCTTATGACGTCATCTACTGGGGAGGCAGAAGTATAATGATCATTTAAATAAATTATTTAATTTGGAAAATCTTGGCGGACCGCATCCAAAAGCTCAACGGGCCGCATCCGGCCCCCGGGCCTTAGTTTGCCCATGCCGGGTCTGTAGGGTGTCGACGTATCACTAATATAGACCACAGAACTGGGTGTCATTTGGCTCATGCCGTTTCAATTACCATTAGAGGAAGCATCTGAGTGGAAGAGACCGCCCCAGTATCCGCGGCTGCATCCAACACACACACACACACACACACACTCACTCGCTCTCTCACACACTTGACTTCATTCACACACACTTTTCCCACCGGGATGGAGCTGCCAGCGCGCACAGCCAACGTCGTTCGCTCGCGCTCACACATGGCTGCAAATATATGGAGGTTGTTTCACACTTGTACCTGGATTACGACGCTGGTTGCAGGTTCGAGGACACGGATTTATCCGCCGAATGAAGGTGAGTGGAGCTGGATGGGGAGCTTCCCCAGACGCGCGGCGTGAAGCGCTCCTGGAAGTCGGCAGGAGACGCACCCGGGCGCGTCTCCTGCCGACTTCCAGGAGCGCTTCACGCATCCGACATGAGCTAGAGAAGAATCTTGTGATACAGGTAGAAAGATGGAGATCATTTGTGATATAAGTGACGGTTGTAGAGTGGAGAAGTTGTTTGTTGCACAGCGAGTGGAGAGTGTGTGTCTCCGTGGAGCTGACCGGTAAGCTGTCAGGAACATCCCCTCTCTGAGTGCTCCTCAAGGAGACTCAGCAGTGTCTCCGGGATTGAGAACATTACCTCAGATCGGACAAAGTCGGACTTTTAGGGTTGATCTGCAGCAGTGATGACCCCCAAAATCACTAGTGAAGGACTTTTCATTCCCTGTCATGGTTAGAATTTGGTTTTTGGTGATTTTTTTTTTTCCCCCAACAAATGCAGAAACCTCTCACCTACTGTAGATCTAATCTAAAATCTTCTCAGATTTTGGGGTCACAGTCCAGTAAGAGCTAGGAGAAGTATTTGGAGATGATGAAGAACATGATTTTTCTTCCTCTGAATTGAATTATCATTAGATATTATCCCTATTACGGAGCCCTTGAGGTTAATATTCATTGCATAAAAAAACAGACATCAATTAGTTCCATATAAAATGGAAAAAATACTGCGTAATAATACTTATCACCATTAGTAGTCAGTGTTTGACAGCTTTGTTGATCAGGGCTGGAGGATCTTCACAATCATGACAGGTGCACTGATACCCTGAGAAGTTGCAAAATTTTCCATCTTGCCGATTTGAAGTATTTTCCTACCCATAGCAAAAATGCATAGCCATATCTGAAGTTTTTTCGTACCCATAATATTTTCCTACCCTCCGTTTTAAAGGTGTGTAGTATATTTTTGTAGATGTTAAACATCCATAATATCTTTCTACCTCCTGTTTTAAAGGTGGTAGCATATTTTTATAGATGTTAAACATCCATAATATCTTTTTCCTTCAGTTTTAAAGGTGGTAGCATATTTTTATAGATGTTAAACACCCATAATATCTTTCTACCTCCTGTTTTAAAGGTGGTAGCATATTTCTATAGACATTAAACATCCATAATATCTTTCTACCTCCTGTTTTAAAGGTGGTAGCACATTTGTATAGACGCTAAACATCCATAATATCTTTCTACCTCCTGTTTTAAAGGTGGTAGCATATTTTTATGGACGGTAAACGTCCATAATATTTATTTCACACCTTACAAAAGAGAGGGTAGGAAGATATTATGGGTGTTTGGAGTAGAGTTAAATTAGTTTAGTAGACTACATCCACTAATTTTAGTCACTTGACATCATCAACCTGAGGCCCCTCCCTGGTTGCGAGGCCTGGGGCTGAAGCCCCAGTAGCCGATTTTTGTTACACCGGCCTTTGTTAGCAGTGTTTGAAAAGTATTTTAAAAGTATTTTAAAAGTAAAAATATCTTTCCACCAGATGTGTTGTATTCTCAATGATATGAAGACTGCAGGCCTGAGGCATTCATGGAAATCATGACGTGCTAGTCCTTGAACGTGCAAGTGTAGATAAGAGTGTCCAACTTTAGACAGTAGACAGTAGGAAGGAGTCCTTCAAAATAAAGAATTTTATGAAGCTCGTTGATAAACTGTAGCCATGGCTCTGAGACGGACTGTGCATCACAATCACAACCGCACCATGGTCCAAAGAGACAGGACACTAGGAGTGATGAGCATCAACTACAGCAAAGAATCGTGGAAAAGTGGAAAAATCAGTTGTATGTAGACAAAGACTGAGATTTATGATTCTAGGATATTTTTTTAAGATCAGAACTACATGGAAGGTTAGATCAAGGTCAGATTGTTGTGTCATTCTAATGATCATTCCCAATCAACCAGAGGAGCCTCATTATTTCTACCAAGGTTGATTAACAGCACTTACTGTAGCAAAACTTTAATTGACATGAAGGCTGTGAGTAGAAGCATTATTCAAAAATGTAGGTTGTGACTTAGTTACTAAGTCAAACTAAGGCCCGTGGGCCAGATGCAGCCCTTTGAGCTTTTAATCTTGTTTCCTCAGATTTCCTCAATACATAGGCTTAAAAAAGGGACTTTTACACATCATTTGTCTTAGTTCACGCAAATTCTGACACTATCTGCTCCCGACCTGGTCTCAATGTCAAATTTTAGTTCCCTCTGTGGCCTGAGAGTCCAAATATTTGCTCACGTCTGATTCTGAGTCTGAGTAATTCTGATGCATTGATCCGTTTTAATTGCATTAACTGTGTTCCGGTAGATAACCTTAAATAAACAGTCACATGTGCCTGTATATTCTGCTGTGGAAAACCTTGATTTTTTATTATTTTCTGAAACTCTGTACACGTTTTCATCTGTTCATTCCAGTGACTCTGCTGGACACCAGGACTGTGCCAGGAGAGCTGAAATGGGCAGCCAGTCCATCAGAGGGAGGGGTGAGTGGGAAAAAAAAAAAATATATATTTTTACTTCTTCACAACCTTACTCCGTGTTTGAGTCTGAGATCTGTCCTTCAGAATCCCCATCCACTCTCTAATACACACACATGGTCTGGAAACTGTAAATAATCTTCCCACAGCTTTTAAAATGTGTGGTTGTTTACCAGGCTTAAGTGCTAATGTGAAAGTGCTGGCGTCGGAACTCTGGCACGTAGAACGGCAGAAACCAGCTTGGTGGTGGGTGTCATCTTTAAACGAAATTTACTACCGGGCGTTTGCCAGAAAGAATCCTGGAAATATCTCTTTTTGATTTCCATCATTTCTCATCTTTTTTTTTTTTTTTTTTTGTACTTTTTATTGTTGGCGTCCCTCATCGCCTCATCCTCTCCCTCCTCGTCCTCCATTTGCCCAGTGTCTCTTGCTTCTTTGTCAGTGTAAGAGTTTTTAGGTGAACTTGACTTGTTTTTTTTTCCCCCTCCTCTTTGGTCAGCATGCTCTTATTCTCCTATAAACACCCTGATTGACAGGGTCCTGGTCTGCACGCACTGAGCTTTTGAGTACAGGCCCCCCTCCCCGGCTCCCTTCCACCCACCGTCCTCCGCATCCCTCGGCGACACACACATACAGACAAAACAACCATTTTTTTGTATAGTCGGGGCAAGTGCAGCGCATTTCTACCCCCTGACAGCTGTGATTTCTGTCTGCTGACAAAGACACCGGAGGAGACCAGACGATGAGGCATCGTTCATAAGACAGCTTTCCGTGGCTTTTCTTTCTCATCGACACACCAACGCAGACACACACGAGCCCCTTTATCATTCATCCACATTTGTTATGGATCCTGCACTAACATCTGAACCAGAACCTTAAACAATACCTGGTCAGAGCCTAACCTTCACCTTAACCCAGCTACACTTCACATCTTTACCCCATTTTCACAACACTCTCTCTCGCCTCGCTGAGGTTCTGCCTCATTAAGACCAGGTTTTCCTCCAAATTATGGCTACTTGTACTAAAAAATAAAGAAGAATAGACAGATGGAGTTCTAAATAGGTCACTAAAAATGACTATATAGGCATAATCTCACCCAAAGGTCATAGAATAAACCTCCGAAAACGCCCACTCTGCTACAAGGAGGCGGTTATTTAATCAGGTTTATATGCTGTTCTTATAAATATTACTGCACATTTACCCACCTACAGTTGAACTGAGGAGTAGGAACGAATGATGGAGGCTGGAGTTTTTGCAGCCAGTACAAAATGTGATATTTACGCCATGAGACCAAACTGCTGGAGAGGACGTAACGATAGCTGTAATCAATGTAGAAATGTATGTAATCGTATGGATTTGATGAGCGTTTTGCTAAAATTAACATCAACGATCACTATCTGTGGGTAAGCTGTGTGGGCAATTGTGTTGGAATCCGAAGACACACACACACACATGCTCACCCAGCTGCAGACCCTCTTCTCTTTATCCCCTTCTCGACATGGTGCATTTTGTGTGTATACGGCTCTCACTTGTAGGCAGCAGGCATGTTATTATTCAGTGGCAATAAAAAGGTAATTTAGTTTTGGGAGGTGTAGGGATCGTTTCAGGGGTCACAGTACAAGGCAGGTTTCTATTGAGATGGATGAGGCTGGGAGGCTTCAACCCTGCTGCACTTTTCTATACAAGTCTGTCTAAAAAAAAATCTCAGAATCCCAACAGTTTTGAACCGCTGCGGGACAAAGCCGAGCTCAGGACAACACTGAAAAGAAGCAAAAACGTTTTTTTTTTCAGTATTTGGATCTGTATCTTCCATCAATCAATGACATTTTAATTATATAGCCCACATTTACAAATCAGATTGGTAACATCCTCTGTCCTTGGACCCGCAGCCAGGGTAAGGAAAAACAAAAAAAAACCTTTTATCAAGGAAAAGGAAACCTGAAAAAGGAAAAAAAAATATTTTTCACAATATGCTACAGCAATCATCTGCAAAATAAGGCCTACGGGCCGAATGCAGCCCGTTCAGCTCTGTAATCTGGCCCACCAAACTCCTGTGTATGATGTGTGATTAGAACCCCCCTACAATGACCACATATAGAGACACAGGTTAGTCTGCAAAGAATTTTAGCCCTTATGCATGACTGGTGTTTTTAGTTCATATGAAGTATCTCTTTCTAACCCAATCAAGTACTTTTATACCTCCAGTGTGGGCAAACTAAGCTCGTTTAGCTGCGTATTCTGGTTCACCAAACTTCTCAGAATTAATAAAATTGTTTTGTATTGTGAACCTTCAGCATTTTCCTTCCATGCCCACGCTTTATACATGACTTATATGTTGTTTTTCTTAGGTACTTGTTCAATTATAGCTCAAAGATGGGCAAACTAGGGCCCGCGGCCCGGATGCTGCCTGTTCAGCTTTGTAATCCGGCCCGTCAAACTTGTCCAAATTACATATCTGGTTTGTGCTATTGGGATTTTATTGTTTTCCCTGTAAATGGCATAGAGATGGCTAAAAACATGACTTTCACATGTCATTTATCTTATTTAACATAAACATCCCATCTATCTTTGCCTCACCTGGACTCCATGACTGATTCTTGGACCTTATGTGGCCCGTGAGTCAAAAGGTTTGGTCATGGTGGTCCTAAAACAAGAGCTTTGATGAGGGGTGGATGTTGTCTTTTACACACCACCCCGTCACAGATCCAACCTCAGAATCATTACTATTAACAATTGCCTCTTTTGTTTTTGTTCTCAGCAAATCATATTTCATGAAGCTGGCACCTACTGTGCCAAATCCCTGGTCGCAGAAACTCTTAAATCTCAAAGTGTCAGCAGCTTTTGAAAAATGTGACCTGCTCGATTATAGTCAGACTCGCGTTTTCATGGGTTTGTGTGTCTGCGCGCGCGCTCGTGTGTTTGTTTCCCAGGTTTTAATTTCGACTAGCATTGCTTGAGAGCACAGCATCTTGGCAGCTAATTATAGGGAGAAGTTTGGAAAAACCTGCTTTAACACATGACACTTTTCCAACTTTGGCAATTAGTGTTTAAAGTTCAGTGATGTCTTTGATGGAGCATCTGTTTCAATGATAGTTCAACTGTTTTCAATTTCATTTTCCTGCTGTTAGCGTTCCACCCAGCCGCTGCACTGGGACATATAGAAAAAATAATTTTTTCTTCCGATGTTGTGTTTAATGTTCGTGTTCTTCAGTGGGAAGAGGTGAGCATTATGGACGAGAAGAACATCCCCATCAGAACATACCAGGTGTGCAACGTCTTGGAACCCAATCAAAACAACTGGCTCAGGACCGACTGGATCCCACGGTCCGGTGCTCAGCGGGTCTATGTGGAGGTCAAGTTCACACTCAGGGACTGTAACAGTCTACCAGGCGTCACCGGCAACTGCAAGGTACAGGAAAGGGTGTCGATAATGTTCGAACTGTTGGGGGCGCCATTTTAGGGAAGCAGTAGATAAAGATGCAACAAGTTTCCAACAGGAAGTACTGGGGAAGCAGATTGGAAAAGACACTCCTTGACCTAATAGTATATTTGGCAAGGCAGTATGGGGTCTTGAAGTTAAGGAAGTGTACTCTGGACCGGAAGGCTTTAGGTTCTAATCCACCAGCTGCCAGGTTGCCACTGAGGTGCTCTGATCATAGCACCATCCTGACCCACATAACTTCCAGTGGACTCACCACCCACAGGAAGGCTTACAGTATGGAGCTGTGTGATTTGGGTCACAGTGGTGGAGACTGCTGCCCCTGCAACCCGGTAATCTATAAGAAGATGGAGATGATTATCCTAATAAAAAAGACTCACCATCAATGATTCTTTATTTGTCATTGATGGTGAAATTATTTTTATTTGGGGGCAGTTGGTGGTCTAGTGGTTAAGGAAGTGGACTTGGGTCCGCAAGGTCCGCGGTTTGAATCCCCCTCACTACAGTGATGGGTGAAATGCAGAGGCATAATTTCCAGAATGATTCTCCCAAGGGATTGATAGATTTCTAAAAAAAAATAAATAAATTTTGTGGGAATTCAATATAAAGAAATAAGTTGTTGGTTCTTATATGACCATATAAACCCCTACTGGTCAAGAGTGGTACTGGAGCAAAATAGTATTTGAACAGCTTCTAGATTTTGTGATTTTTGCAGTTGCTTTTTGACAATTTTCGTATTGGTTCCTAAAATTCTCAATAGCGCCACCCTGACACTGTAACAGTGCAGCCAAGGCTGACGCAGACAGAGAACCTTTGTGTTAGTCTCCGTTTTCCAGGCTGTTTACCTGAAATCTTCTAACGATAATTGACTTATTTTAAAACACCGCTCTTTTTTTTTAGACGCGCTGAACTCCGATAATGAGCCACGGACCCTCCAGATTGTTCCTTTTAATGATCTCTGTCTCTCTGTTCCTGAAGGAGACATTTAACCTGTACTACCACGAGTCAAACGACGACAGGGAGAGCTACATCAAGGAGAGCAGCTTCATTAAGGTGGACACAGTGGCAGCAGACGAGAGCTTCACCCAGGTAACACCAATCAACGGAGTCGGGGCTTTGAGTTTGTTCTTTTGAGTTTTTTTTTTTTCATACGTCCTTGTCCACTTACCTTAATTTGTTCTTATGACTAACAAAACAGCATGGCACTTAGCTGTAATTTCTTTATTTGTTTTACAAGCATTTTCATCACAGTCGTCCGTCTCCAGCCTTCTCAGGAGAGAAGCTTTTCTCCTGACTGAAATTACATCTGATTCCAGCAGTGGAGACAGTAAATCTTAATTCACCTTTCTAATCAATAGAAGTTAATGTGGACCAGTGCCAAACGCAAGGAGAAGTGAAGATAGGCCGTGATTCAGTGGCAACTGCCACTTCAGTCCGAACAAACGAATTGATCCAGTAAGAGCTGACACGGTTTACTGCGCATTTCATTAATCCGAACGCCGTGGCTCCCCCTCTCCAGGTGGACGTCGGCGACCGCATCATGAAGCTGAACACGGAGGTGCGCGACGTGAAGGTCACGACACGGAAGGGCTTCTACCTGGCCTTTCAGGACGTCGGCGCCTGCATCGCTTTGGTTTCCGTCAGGGTTTTCTACAAAACCTGTCCCCTCACCATCCGTAACCTGGCGACTTTTCCCGACACGGTCACCGGGGCTGATACGTCGTCCTTAGTGGAAGTCAGGGGGTCTTGTGTCAACCAATCAGAGGAGAAAGAAGAACCGAAGATGTACTGCGGTGCTGACGGAGGGTGGTTAGTACCCATTGGCGGATGTCTCTGCAGTCCTGGATATGAAGAGAATGGGGAAACCTGTAAAGGTAAGACACGAGAATGATAGTATTGATTATGATACGTAAGTTTCCTTTACTTCCAGTATTACGAACGATTCGTATCGTACGGATACGATCCGATATGTTGACCTTAAAGGGAAACACATGATCCTATTGACCCTGTTGGATATGGTCGTTGGGAAGAAATGTTGTTTGGTTTTTCCATGATCTGCTCCATCCAATTTGGACTTCCTTACAATAGACGGTCCACTCCCCTGCTGGAGCCACTTGTAAATCCCATGTCTCAATGCGAAACGATCATTAGCGCTCGACTAAACGAGCTAGTCGCTAATGAAGGGAAACAGTGGCCGAGGTTTTCGGGTTTGTGCACTAATGAACACCTGTTTGATTATTCAGTGGACTTCAGTGTTTACCAGCTCATTATGTCAGAAATTAACAATGCAAAATGCTCCACAACACCAAGGCAACAACAAGTGCAGATGGTAGTGTGGTGCACACGCTTCCAATCCCAACTGTACTATTAATACACATATATAAATACATGGAACTCTGCTACGCTTAAAGGCACAGTGTACTATATGAAAAAAAAATGGAAACAAGTATTCTGAGAAACAAGACAGCAAAGAGAGCAAAAGTGCAAGAAGACCAAATCGCTGTTTCAGTAACTTTGGCTCCACTGTAATCCATTGCTACTGTATTGGGATTTTTTTTTATTTTTTTTTATAAATATATCTAATGAGATGTGGCGCAGGGAGATTGGATCGCAGCCCTGTGACTAAGGTGGTTTTTTGGAATGTGCTGATTCTCTTTCCAGCCAAGAGTCAAATTAGTTTTGAGAGACTTTTACTTGGCAGGTGGTTTTTAGATTAACTTTTTTAAGACAAGGAAACAGACAGAGAGAACAGAGGTTACTTGGCTCCAGCGTTTCCGTCTTAATGGACATCTAGAATTGAGAGGTAAAACACTGTCAGTTTGACTTTGTATCTTCTTGATGATGGAGACTGGTCATGGTGCTTCCTTGTGCAGCCTTTCGTCCTGTTTTGTCCACTGAGTGTTACACAGGAGAAGAATGTTATGCTAATATGATTACAACCCTGATGTCTTTGAGACAGTTTGTTGAGCCTGCAGTAGATCCAAAGTTTAGAAGCACATTATTCATCACTATCTGTCCTTTAAATCTCCTTTTTTCTGATACGTCCAGGCTGCAAACACAGTTTGAAGCTCTTAAGTCTCAGTGTGAGGTGCGCTGACATAACAACAGCCATCTGGACAAAAGTGTCTTTCTGTCACTTACAAATGCGGCCCAAACTTTACAGTAACAAATAGACAAGCTGTTCACACCTTTCACCAACATACATGTGGCGCGGATGACGTGTAGCGTTTTTTTTTTTTTCAAAGTGACTCTTGGCGACGGCGAAGAGGGAGTCAGAGTGGCAGAGAGGGCGGAAACGAAGGCCGGACAACGGCTTCTCTGGGGCCACTTTTACAACTTCCAAACCCCCCGATTCAGTCACACGCCACAGACACAAAACATGTTGGCTCGGGCAGACACACACGCAGATGGACAGAGACCAGTTGAGGGATGGGGGAAGAGCGATTCACTGATCTGCACCCTCAGTGTAATTTATGAAGCCTATCCCAGAGGGCTAATTGAATAACAAACAGAGTCATAACTCAAAGAGAGGAGAAGGGGATGGAAAAGGGAGATAGAAATAAAAAAGATCCAAGCAGTCGGTGCCAGTTGGCTCCAATAAAAGGGCGGAAAGTTCTTTTCTGACGTTGCAGTGCGGACAAAACGGACGGATTTCTAGACGTGACAAACGTTCCTCGAAAATACTTTCACCCCGTTTGTCCCAGCGCTGAAAAGAGGAGGATGGGGTTTTACGGAGGGTGGGAGGGGGTGGTGGTCCCTGAGGGCTAAAAGATGTTCCTCCTCAAAGAGATTTAGGAGAGACCCTTGACTCTGTTGAAAGTCCAGCAGATGCGGAGTGCCATCCATCTACCCGCCGCGCTCTCTTCTCCATCTCCGCACAACTCGCTGCCTGTCAGCTCGTTGGCCGGGCTCAGCTGCCGTAGTGGAAATCTATCAAAGTCTGAATGAATACTGAACGCTGCTCAGCGAAAACTCTGACCCTGCAGTATTGGAGGGCCGCCCCGACGCTGCTACTGCCATTTTTTTTTAGTCTGATATCTAAAGAGAGAAAACGAGACACAGGATGAAGATAGGGTTGGAGATGGATTTAAACGTCCAGGCCGGCCTCTCATCAGTGGGGCCAAAAGGCCTCTTGAACTCAGAGACTCAGGTGTCGTCAACCATCCAGTCCCACAGATATATTGGCAGGCAAAATACACCTGTCACTGCCAGCTGTAGCGATTTCAAAAAAAAAAACTTTGTGAAATACACTGCAGTGGTTAGTTGATGATTTACATTTTAAGGTTCTATTAATCTATGATTGGATGAAATGCCCAAAAAAGACTGATTGATGACAACATTTTTGACAGTCATAGATGATATATTTGCAATATGTCGGTCGTAGTCCCAGGATACTGGCTTCACTTACACCAAGGCCTGATGCCAGACTGAAATATTAAAGATGTCTTTAATCAGTGGAGATTCTCAATCATCCAGGTTATGATCAAGGTGAAAAAGTTTTGTTCTTAGTCTCAAGCAGGTGTAGGCAAATATTTTGACTCCCAGGCTCAGGAACTCAGATTAATGATGTTTTAAAGCAGAAGTGGGCAGATATTTTGGACTTGTGGACCACAATGAGGTCTCAGAATTGGACATGGGGCCCGAGTCAGGAGCAGAAAGCTAGTTAGTTGAACTAAGATAATGTATAAAACCTTAAATTCTAAATTTATAGCCTTTTTTATGTTTGGAGAACTGCAGTCATTGTAGGGAAAAACATCTGGCCCCAAGGTCTAGTTAGTTTCCCCATCCCATGTCATGAATAAGGGCTATTGTCATTTCCAATCATAATTTTAACATTAATTTATTGTAATTTTGACAATTTCAGCAGGACACAAAAGCCTAAAGAGCCGCATCTGGTCCCCGAGCCCTAGTTTGCCCAGGACTGACCTAAAATGCCACCAATACATGTTTATCACCATTTTTTATTAGAATATTTGTATATTAGATTAAAGTGTTCACATCTAATCTTAAGGAGTTTACCATCATTTTTCACCTGACCTTATTTTATTATTAAACCTAAAGAAACGCAGACTGTTAAAGAAAAAACGACTTTTTTAAAAACGAAAAAGGACTTTTCTTAAAGATGTTTTTTTCATTTATAAAAAAATAAAAAATACTTTATTTTCCAACCTGAAGTCTTTTAAGATGTTCCGTGTTCCAAAGCTTTATAGAAATGAATGAAAAGTGTTCTCTGTCGACTTTGCGAAAGCACCAAAATGTGAGAAGTTCATTTTGAGTGTCGACACAGGAGTAATGAGGAAGGGGAGGAAGAGAGGAGACACTTTGAAGAGGAAGAGGGGGATTAGCCCCTGAATGGAGCGAGAGGAGGGAGTGAAAGAAGGCCACTGACAGCAGAAGGCATCAATGCTGGGGAGAACCCTCCCCTACTGGGGGTCCGTCGTCGGGTGTAAAGGAGACGACCAGGAAAACACAAGAGACGGGGCACTCCCCTTCTTTTTTTTTTTCCTCTCCACCCCTGGTTAAGACCGGGGTCGTGACTGAGTCCGATGAAGACGTCAATGCGGTGATTGACAGACACGCACGGATCGGAGTCAGGGTTGTGCTACTAAGTGCAGGGTCATGACCGAGTTGGATGAAGACGTCAAGAGTTTGACAGCTGCGATCCGTCTGGGAGGATCGGAAACGAGGGCGAGAAGACAAGAGGCGAGGGAAGGGAGAACAGAGAGAATCTGAAATGTGAACAGTTGGGGAAGAGGAGTGAGAGAGAGGAGCCTCCTTCTTTTTGTTCCTCCGTCCTCACACAGGCCCTCTCTCATTCTCCCCGTCTCTCTCTCGCTGTCATCTCTGTTTTCGCTCATGAAAGGCAAGGAATTTCTCCTCGGAGCGCGCGTGCACGCGTGTGTCCAGATATCCAGAGAGATTTCATGCTTATGACTCTATCCAACACACCTGCGGTGCCTCAGCAGCAGCAAAAAAAAAAAAAAAAACAGGAGGCATCCAAACGGATGAAAAGAAAGGCAGAAGAAAGGAGAGGCGCACAGAGGGAGAGAGGGATGACGGAGAAAGAGTCCGTAATCGCTCCTTTCAGCCTCTCTAATTATTGCATCTCGTTTCTGGACGCCGTACATGTTGGATTGCTAATTTTGTGTGTGCATGTGTGCCGTTTCTCCAATTTTATCCCTAACAAAGCCTTCCCGCCCATATACTCGCAATTTGGAGAGTTGCCCGGTGATGCCTAGAGAGTGGAGGGACACACACACAGAGAGAGAGATTCTCCTGAATGTGTGTGTGCTGGGTGATAATGCAGCCAAAGACATTGGAATGGCACAAGTGATTGTTTAGAATGAGCCAAACTCAGGTGGGGGGGGAGATGGTTGGCATTCCAATATGACCACAGTCTTCCTCTCTCTGTCTCTTCTCTGTTCTATTGTCTCCTCATCTCCTGGGATTGTTCTTCTTCTTGTTCTTCCTCAGTTTTTTTACTCATTTTTTTTTTTATTTAACGTAGACGTGGGTGCCAGCTGGAACGGGCCACGTCCAGCTCCCCAGCGTTGGCGCAGACTTCGCCCTTTACCTCCCTGTCACTCTGTCTTACTCTCATTCTCTGTTCATTTTCTTCTTCATCATCATCGTCTCTTCTTTGCAGTCAAGATGGGGGGTTCTGCTGCTGCTGCTGCTGCTGCTGCTGCTGGTGGTGACGGGGGTAATCTGAGTGTGATGGGGAGGAGGCTCATTGTTGTAAAGGTTCTTTCAAATGCTAATGATTGCACTGTTGGCTTTAGGCAGGCACACACACACACACACACACACACACACACACACAGAGAGACAGTCATACAATCCAGCAGTTTTGTGAGCATTTATATTTAAAGTAGAATCTTCCACTCGGCACATTCCTCTGGTTTGATGATGCAAACTGCAGAGATGGGAGATAAGGGGTGATTTTGGCAGCCGACTAATCACCAGCGAGGATTCGATCTCCGCCTGGGAGGCAGGAAGTGCTTCCACTGTATGAGAGCATACAGTCAGAAAAATAGATAAGGAACTCCCCGACGTCAGTGTGTGTGTGTGTGTGTGGGTTTTAATTAACCGGTCATGACCCACTGTGATTAACAGTGTCCCCGCCTTCTCCGGTGACACTCTATCAATGCAACCGTCCGTCCGTCAATCAGGGCCTTCCTCCATCCGTCACCGTGACGGCTGTCGGAGCAGGAACTTCCTCCCATCTACACCCATCTGCTGAGAGGCAACAAGAGATGATGACAGATAACATGAGGTCAAGGAGAACCAGCACACACAGACGTCACATTCAGGAACGCGAACACACACAGACGGACGTGTCCAAACGGGCTCTTGTTGCGTTACAGTCGAGCCACATTTGCATTTTCAGGTAGCACGGGAACGATGACGGTGCCGATATTAATCTAAGGGCATCTCCTTCTCTTCCGTCTCCCTCCACCCATCCATCTCAACTCCCTCCGTCTTTTCTTCTCCTGTCACCTCCTTATCTCTTCTGCTAAATCAGTTTTCGTTCCCTCGCCCCGTTTCTCCCAGTCAACCTTTTCCGTCGCCCTCCCCTCGCACTCACTGTTAAACAGTCAGACGGATCCACGTATTTATTGTCTTTCCAACTAAATGAGCTCAGAGCAGCTGTTGTTCCCATTAAAATCCACCATGTTTCTGTAATGAACATATTCACTTGGGCTTTACATTGCAAAACAAAAAAAAAAAAGTGGGTTAAACACTGTTGTATAAAAGCGTCTGCCTTGAGTCTATAATGTAAAACAGAAAGTCTCGCCTCCGGTGTTTTGAGATTCATGGAAAATCAATGAAAATATGGAAGTTTGAAGTCAAATTAGCTGCTGTGGAGCTTGTTGTAAAAACAATGAAGTCAGAGATAAAAAAAAAACACAAAGCCAACATCCCTGATGGTAAAATACAGGGGTGAAGACATCAGTATTGTCTGTAAGTGATGTCCATGGCTACATGGAATATTTAAAAAGTCTTCTTTTCCTTTCGCCTTGTCCTTTTCTCAGGGGTTGACACAGTAAACCTTCATTTTCCATCTCCCCCTGTCCTCTGTATCTTCTCTGACTCCAACTACCTCCATGTCCTCCCTCACTGCATCCACCAATCTCCTCTTTGTCTACTACCTGTTAGCTCCATCTCTAGGATCATTCTTGGACACAAAAAACCACTGTCCCTCCTCTGATGTCCAAACCGTCTTAGCTTCTCTCGTTTTATTTCCAAACCTTCATTCCTGCTTTGTCCTTCAAACCTGCTCCTACATCACCTCTGCTCCTTGTTATCTCCATCAATCTCCTATTTGTCTCCTACCTGGTAGCTCCATCTCTAGGATCAGTCTTCTACCAATGTATCCACTGTCCCTCCTCTGGACATGTCCAAACCATCTCAATCTGTCTTCTCTAGCTTTTTCTCCAAACCTCTCCTAAAGAGAATCTCAGCATCTTTAACTCCTCCACCTCCAGCTCTGTCTCCTGTCTTCTACCTATTGGTGGTGTCTCTAATCCATCCATCATGGAAGGCACAGGTTATAGTCCCTCTAATGACTTAATTGCTCAGGAATATAAAACGTATAACTCTGATTTTTATGAAGGGGATAATCAAGATTTAGTCAATCAGTGTTGACCTGAGAATGTTGGACTTTTTTTTGACATATCATAATAAGGAAGACATTTCAACTCAAGTAATTTGGAGTTGATTTGTACATTTGGGTGTTTGTTCCCGTATCTCTTTCAGGGTAAGTGGTCAAGCTCAGGCTCTTGCACGTCTCTGCGTAGCATAGGGTTAGTGTAAGGTTAATGACACCCTCATGAGCTCTTATTCCAGGTCAGCGGCACTGCACACTGCACCACCACCACCCACCTCCACCCCAGCACAAATGATACAAAGGGCTTCAGAGAACAGAGACATGAGTGGGCTGTGAAGGATGTTTATGACTTCTTTCTTTCTCTCCTTTCCCTCATTTTGTCAGCCGTGCTACAGACAGGGATAGTGAATTGAGCCGGGACAGAGACAGACAAAGACACCGGGCTCTCACCCCCCTACTCTCCTCCAGCAGGGCTTCTTGAGCCCTGTAATCAACCTCTAAATCCTCAACAGGTCAAATTCTTGTCCCTCTTTCTCACCCACGGCTGACTGAGCCAGTGGTTTCCTACCAAGTCCACTTCACTGCCCCGTCAGTGGACACAGGGGTGAGCCACCTTCAGATACCTGCTGTTCAGACTCTTGAATCCTCTTTCTGTGAATCCACCTCTTCATCTGTTCTTAAGCTGACGGGGCAGAGACAGAGGGGACACAGTGGTTTCCACATGAAGGCGATCAGGCACAAAGACAGTCTTGTTTGTCTTCTATTCAAAGGTGCCATTGATTTAGTCTGTTAATAATTGACCGGTTGACTTACGTGGTCTTTCAATCTAATTATTAGAAATTAATTTACTCCTTTTTTTGGTTTGTGGTCAAAACATTGAAGAGTGAAAATCTTTGAGCCACAGACTTCTTAGTGAAGAGATTTTTTCTAAGAACTACCACATCAAGCTGTTTTTTGCTGTAATTCCCCTCCAAGGCAGTAGGGGCTGACCTACTTGGCTGGACGAATACAAATAATACGTACATTTTAGTGTTTAGAGAAAATAGGAATAGGCAGAAGACAGGAGACGGAGCTGGAGGTGGAGGAGTTAAAGATGCTGACATTCTCTTTAGGAGAGACAAGGATGGACAGGATCAGGAATGAGATGATTAGAGGGACAACACAGACAGGGAGGTTTGGTGAAAAAGCTAGAGAAGACAGATTGAGATGGTTTGGACATGTTCAGAGGAGGGACAGTGGATGCATTGGTAGAAGAATGATTCTACAGATGAAGCTACCAGGTAGGAGACAAAGAGGAGATTGATGGATGCAGTGAGGGAGGACATGGAGGTAGTTGGAGTTAGAGTTGAGGATACAGAGGACAAGGGTCCCCTGAAAAAGAGACAAGCTGAAAGGAAGAAGAGTGTGAATTATATCACCAGTGTTTTCTCATTTTTAAACCTTTTTAATAGTTTATCAAAAAATTTTATTTTCCAGATAAATAGGGATATAATTAAATTTTTAAGTATAGATTTCCTGGTCTCTAAATGCTACGAGTGGAGCATATGGCGAAAGAAATTATGATTGACATTTTTCTGTATTTTCTGCATTCAGTGACTCTTAGCTTACACTCATAACATGTCCAAGATACATACGCATCAACTGTCACTTTAACAAATCTCTTGGCTTCCGTTTATTTTCTCTGACCTCAGGTCTTCACATCCATCACGTACAGCCATAATTATCCCGTGTTTGTCTTTACAAAGTCACAAGGCGTGATGTCACGTCCTGTCTAAATGTTTTTAGTCCAAACCCGTAAACAGCGTTGGCCACTTCTTCTTCTTCTTCTTCTTCTGCTCGGGTTTGTTGACACAAAGAGTGACATTGGGAGGGACTCCACAAATCAGGCGCAGAGGCTCAGTTGAAGTGGAGGTCGAGCAGGAAGTGCACAGCGAGCAGATGACGGTTGTGACAAATGTGAAAGGGCGGACAAGTGAGTGTGTGAAAGAACAAATCTACCAAGGCGCACACAGATGGGACAGGATGGTCGGTGCGAGAAGATTACAGGGGAGACTTCCTCCCTGCCTCTCATCTGCTGATGAGAGTATCATAAAGCATGCTGACACACACACACACGGTTCCAACATTCCAATCCACTCCCTCTGGGAAGTCTTCATCTCCCATGGAAATGTTGAAAAAAAAAGAGGCTTGGAGAAGAGAGGAGGGAGCCAGCAGAGATGCTGGGATGGTGAAAGGAGGATGAATAGGGAGTGATGATGAAAAAAGGTGTTGAAAAGAATGATTGCCGCGGAAAAAAACAAATGAAGGATTTCCTTCTGACATTAAAGCGAGTGGAGCTGGCGCTGAGCAGCCACGCTCTGCCGTCTCCTCCTGCTGCACCAGTGGATGTCAAGCGGTATAATTATGCACTCATTTATCGTATTGTTGCTCTGTCAATGCACAAACTCCTTGGTATACAGAGAGACAATTTGGCCTCCAGTTTCTTCCCCTCTCCACCACCACCACCACCACCCGTCTCTGCCTCACCCTCTCTTTGCTGCTTTTTTTTCCCTTCCTTGTTCTTATAAATAAATGTCACTTATATTTGTGGGGGCCGCCGAGCGCTGCGTGGTTTTCATCGTGTGTGAGAAAGAGAGTCGAAGCAGATCATTAAGTTTCCCTTTGTGCGTCTGGAGCTGGATCTGTTTCACTCTTTATTCCAGCGTTTGTCTTCACTTCCTGTCTGGAGTCAGACCCGTCCACCTCTACATGCATCCAATGACTTATTCACTGGCCTGTTCTGTGAAATCAATGCGGGATTCAACAAAGGGGACGTCAGGGGACAGAGGCCGGGACCAGTAATGTCGGCGTTGAATGCAGTGAAATGAACTGTAATTATCACAGGGCTGAAACAAATATCTGATTTTGTCCACATCAAGGTTCATCATGGAACAGATATGGTGCAGTGTGTTTTGGGTCGAGGTGCTTTGTCAAGGGTTTTTTTTTTTCCGTATAAAATATTAGATCATCTACTAACTCACCACATACGAGGGTTAGTCCCCCGAGACAAATATTTGTGTTTGTGTGTTTTTCTCAGTCAATCAGTGTCATCACACTCACCTGTGTCCTCTTCATTAGTCTCAGTTGTGTCGCTGACCTGGGTATAAATAACTCCCTCCTTCACTCAGTACTTGTTAGTCATTGTTCAGAGTTAATGCGCTTTCTTCTTTGTATACAACGTTCCAGGTAAATTCTATTGATGCTTGATGTTCTCGATGTGCTAGTTTCCTGAGAACACTATGTAACTTACGGCAAAAATGTTAAATTTTTTGTGTATTTTACGTTGGCCAGCACTCACTGGTTTGTGGTGCTGTACACCTCTAATGTTTCTATTTACAATACCACTTTAAATACATAAAAAAAGTCTCATGTGCAGCAATCTCCATGACTGCCACCCAAATCACACACCATACCGTGAGCCATTCCTTGGGTGGTGAGCCCACTGGCAGTTATGTGGGTCTGGATGGTGCTATGATTAGCTTCCAGACCCAAGTTCGCTTCTTTAACTGCTAGGTTAGCGCTAGATAAATATGCAATAATCAAATGAAACCACACAGAGGGTGGCGCTATCAGGAATTTTGCGCTCCTTTATGAAACTTGCCGTCTAGTCTGCAATAAAAATCATGAATTTATCATCAAACTTCCAAATGTATTAGAAACTGGATCATTCCTATATACTGTATATATATATATATGTATGTATGTATGTGTATATATATATATATGTATGTATGTATGTGTATATATATGTATGTATGTATGTGTATATATATGTATGTATGTATGTGTATATATATGTATGTATGTATGTGTATATATGTATGTATGTATGTGTATATATGTATGTATGTGTATATATATGTATGTATGTATGTATGTATGTATACATGTATATGTATGTATGTATGTATGTATGTATACATGTATATGTATGTATGTGTGTATGTATGTATACATGTATATGTATGTATGTGTATATGTATCTATATATTTAATTAAAAAAATAAGAAATGCAAGCAGATGGTAGTGTTAATGCACAGGAGGTCAACACCAGTTATTTCTCTTGTTCCTAAGATGTTTGATTGTATAATTTACTATGATTATTTCTTTGGAGAATTCCTTACTAGAGCTAGTACTGAAGTGACTTAACAACTAAATACATACTTTACTGTAATTGTACAATAAACTGATCATTTTGGTTTGACTTCTCTTACTGTCGGCCGTGAAAACGTTATGTGGTGGAATCATCCCTCCGTGACCGTACACTGAAACCCTCAAGTCTTTGGTTCAAAGTGAAATCCTTCAGGAACGGCCGGCGTTTTTGAGATTTAAGACGCATCAATTCAAATGTTGTGCAGTTTAAAGCATCTTTCAGACCATTCCAAAGTGCTGGGAAGTGAATCAACGCTGAATCTAATTATTCATCTCTGTCTGTTGGCGTCAGACCAAACCAAACGCTGCAGGTTTCGTTGAAACCAATCATCCTTCTTCAAAGTGTCTCGAGATCAGTTGTCAGGATGAAAAATACTGTTCATGTCACTGTTTAAGGCCTTTGTGGTTTTCATGTCTTCTCACTCGTAACGGCGAGGGTGTTAACACACAAAAAAAAAAAATTGTTTTTACAACCCTGTCTCTAATCTAAGATTAAATCATCATCAGTACATTTTTTTTAACATCAAAACCCTGTCTCTGTGCAGCCTGTCCTGCTGGATTCTACAAGGCCAGGTCTTCGGACCCGGAGTGTTTCAAGTGTCCTCCCCACAGCCACTCGCTCAGAGACGGGGCGACGGTCTGCGACTGCAATACGGGATACTACCGAGCCAGCAGTGACCCTCCATCCATGTCCTGCACCCGTAAGAACACTCACCAACACAGTCTGCTGAGACAACGCACCAGAAAACAATCAGTTTTTTTTTTTTTACTATATCTGGTTAACAGGCTAAACGACGGCCATTGTTTTTCCCTCCACTTAATCCAATAGCAAACTTGCCTGAATGCCAAGCCCTGTTTCATGATCCTATTACTTATGACTAAGGCACCATCTCCATCCTGTCTGGGAATGATAACTGAAAACCTCCTCTCTCTCCGTCGCTGCTTCTCTGAGGAGGTTTTTCTGGTGCGGAGTCAGAGACCATGGTCTATGTGTCATAAACTTAATTATGCCTATATACAGCACATGGTTTCTTTCTCCTGGGAAAAATTAACACGCACACTCACACACACAGATGCCACAGAGGAACATCCATCCCATCAAAAACGCCGCCGTACAGTATGGTTTCTGTCTGATGCCAGATGTCTACTTATCAGCCCGTGTCAGGAAATATTACAGCCTCTTCAAACGTGCGTTCTTTCCTTTCTTCCCCTTATATGTCGTTGGATTTCTTTTTTTTCGTCTGTCTCCCCCAGAGCCGCCCTCAGCGCCACAGCAACTCATTTCAGTTGTGAATGAAACCTCAGTGGTCCTGGAGTGGGCCCCCCCTCGACGGCTGGGGGGGAGAAGTGACACGAGCTACAGCCTGGAGTGTCTCATCTGTCAAACACCGAGCCACAGTCAGACTGGCGGTAGAGTCCTCCCCAGGAACCGCAGCATCTCTCAACCCGAAGTTCGTCACAGCGGTTCGGGGATGCAGTCGGATCAAGGGGTCGTAACGTCGGAAATCCAGCCCGGCAGAGGAGTCTTCCAGAGTAGACCAGTGCCCGGAGACTACTCCGGATCCGGCCCCAGGTCTCAGACCTGTCTACCCTGTGGTGCAGATGTGTCTTTCTCTCCAAGTCAGACCGGCCTAAAGTGCACCAGGGTGGTGGTGAGCGAGCTGAGGGCACACACCCATTACACCTTCATTGTCCATTCCCGCAACGGGGTCTCCCAGGCCAGCGGTGGCGGAGCGTCCCAGAGTGTGTCCGTCACAGTTACCACCAACCAAGCAGGTGAGAAGCGGCTGCGTCTGCATGTGCTGCAGCTGGGAGAGTGAGATACAGGAAATGTACTTGTCAGATGGTTGTTGTTACAAAAATATGATTACAAAAGCTGGTCGCACTCAGCACAATACATTTTGCTGTTCGGTGCATTTGGGTCCACAGGGACCGGGGGCCTCTGGAGAGACGGTAGAAACATTATTATACAGATCAGGTTCTCTGTGGTGTGTGCACCAGACCTATAGTGCCTACTTTGACACTTCTGTGCTGAATAGCTTTGCAGATTTGAAGGTGAATATGAATTTTTTTTTTTTTTTTTTTTTAAGTTTAAAAGCGGAAAACAAATCCTTAAGCAAACGAGTGTCAAGGTCAGTCGTAGCCAAGTCCGGCCTTTGCGGAAATTGGAATCGTGACCCACAATTGGTCCTAATATTGGACATGGTACCAGGTTAGGAGAAAATATGAGATTTTGCGTGAGATCTTAGATAAAAAAAACGTAAAAGTCATGCACAAAGGTGAATATTTAAAAAAAAATACTAGCATTCTTGGCGCCCTTGTCTAGTTTGGACAAGTTTGGTGGGCAGGATTAAGCTGAGGCCTCATCTGGCCCCCGGACCATAGTTTGCCAGGGTCATCACTGCGGTGCAGTTGATGCCAAAATGGATTTATCTTCATTTACAATATGTCAATAGTTTTAAGGTAATGGTAAGGTAGAATGATTCTTTGTTGCAGCAGTGGTAGCCTAGTGGTTAAGGAAGTGAAGTGCAAGCCTTCAGGTTTGAAATCCGTTGAATGAAATGTATGTGAATGAATATTGTAAATGAACGTTAAGGCTCTGATTTTCATTCATTCATTCATCTGAATCCTCTTATACCTTGACGAGTGTCAGGGGAAGCAGTCTCCACAACTGTCACCCAAATCACACTGCTCCATACTGGGAGCCTTCCTGTTGGTGGAGAGTCCACTGGAAGTTATGTGGGTCGGGACGATGCTATGATCAGTGGTCACCTGACAGCTGGTGGATTAGAACCTGAAGTTTTCTTAACCCAAGTCTGCTGTCTTAGTTGGCTAGGCCACCACACGCTAAAACAATGCAATAATCAAATCCAAACACACGGGGCGCTGTCAGGAGTTCTGTGGCCAATGGACGGATAAAAAAAAAAAAAAAAACTTGTTCTATATGGCATTGCTAAGAATGTGATACTGCAATAATTTTTCTGTCCAAAAACATGAACTTTAGCCATGGAAACACATCTCAACAATGATTCAGCAGTGAAGACACACCCACAGTTGTCAATGTGTCACAAACTCAACATCACTCATTTGACCACAAGAATCTAAAGCTGGCCTCTGTTTTTTGATAAATAAGCTTCTGAGGAAAACTGTGTTTAAAGCTGTCTATACACAAACTGCACTTGAGTACAGGAAGGTGACTCATGTCACCGCAACATCTAAACGTCAGCTCAGGAACCTTCACCTCAGGAAGATGAGTAGAAGTAACTATCCATCTGCTTATAGATCTCCCTCCCATGTTTATGGACTACATTACTCTCCACCTGACTGTCATGAAGAGTCCTCGTGTTGAGCAAACACTCGAGGCCACGTTGCGCACAGAGACAGGCAGAGACACCAGTTTCTCCGGTAACAAGATGAGCTCATGTAACGCAGCTTTAAGACACTTTCCCCCCCGACTCCCTCAACTGGAAAAGTGTTCTTTTACTCTCACTGTCAAAGCTGCCACAGTTATTACTCTGTCCTCCTACACCCAACATCCACACACTTAATTGTAGGAGTGTTCCCCAGAGGATGTCAGAGAGCACACGTGGAAATGTAAATCACTGACTTAAATACAAACGTGCAAAGACGGTTTGGAAGGGAAGTCGAGACGATAAGAAAAGAAAGGAAACGTGTTTCATTTTTGCAAGTTTCAGCTCTAAACCGATTCCAACAATCAGAGGGACTTTATGGCGTGTTGCATCTTAGTTGTCGGCTGGTGCGCATCGTTTCATCACACTTCTCGCGGAATGCGCTTCCCCGCTTGCGTGCTTCTGCGTCTTAACTGTCATCGATGCGAGACGTCCACAGGGGCTCAAAGAAACGGAGCACACCTGCTCCGCTGCAGGTTCCCCTCTCGGGAAATAGCTTAGCATGGCGCATAAAGAATGTCTGGGACGTGTCGCGTCCAACCTGTGTCACCATATAGACCCGTATCATATGAACAAACACAAAGGAGGACACACAGCATAGAGGGATGGACAATGGACGTGCGAGAGACAGAAAGAGACAGAGTGAGAGGCCTTGTTGCTTTAAAATGGACAGGAATGAAATGTAGGTCAGTTCTCAAGTGCAGAGTTGATGGGTTTGACAAACAGGAGGAGTACTTACAAATACACTTAGAGTATGTTATACCTGAGAGTATAATTGGAGTTTTTGATCTATACTGGGGAAGTGGTCTCAGAAAAAAAAAATTTGATTATGTCTCTTACAATGTTATAAACAAAGTGTTGTTCTCAGGACATTATGTTTCAATGTTGCCAGAATTATTTTTTTTACAATGCCTTAAAAAGGTATACCTTTTAAAGGTATATATATTAAAAGTTAATTATATATATATATATATATATATATATTTATATATATTAAAACTTAATTTATAACATCAATTGATTGAGATATGATAAAATTATGTTTTTTCATGGATGGTTGTCAGAGCAGCCATGATGTATGGATTAGATGCAATAGTTCGAAGACAGGAAGCTGGAGGTGGAGGAGTTAAAGATGCTGAGATTCCCTTTAGGAGAGACAAGGATGGACAGGATCAGGAGTGAGAGTGATTAGAGAAAAGCCAGATTGAGTTGGTTTGGACATGTTCAGAGGAGGGACAGTGGATACATTGGTAGAAGAATGATCCTAGAGATGGAGCTACCAGGTAGGAGATTGATGGATGGAGGACATAGAGGTTGTTGGAATCAGAGTAGAAGACACAGAGAACAGTGGGTAATAGAAGATGTTGAAACCCTCACTGTGGAAACCCCTAAAAAAGGGACAAGCTTAAAGAAAAGGAAAAAGAAGAAGAAGCTGTCAGTGGACAGGGGTGGAACTACAGTTGGAACTTCTACTCGTCTAATGTTACTTCTTGGCTGGGCTTCAAGATAATTGTTTCTTTTATTTTGGGTGTGACATCATTGACATCAAAGTCCTCATGTCTCAAGAACCTCTTGTGTGTTTTCCTCTCTCAGCTCCCTCTCCTGTGTCATCCATCCAAGTCACAGATGTCACCAGACACAGCATGTTGTTGTCGTGGCAACAGCCAGACAGACCCAACGGGGTCATCCTGGAGTACGAGGTCAAGTTCTACAAAAAGGTGAGGCGCTGGCAGTTTAACGCAGCGTAGGCGTCTGTCTGGAATGTCAGTACGTGGGCTCGCTGTTCGTACACTGCCGATGGTGACGAAAGATTCGCAGACAGCCTCTGAAATAGACCCCCCCCCGTCCCCCTCTCTCTGTCTGTCTCTAATCAGGAGCAGAGAGAGCGCTCCTACCGCATAATGAGGACCTTCTCTCGCAGCGTGGATGTCACAGGTCTCAACCCTCTCACCGTGTACGTTTTCCACGTACGCGCGCGCACGGCTGCAGGATACGGAGAGTTCAGTGTTCCATTTGAGTTCTCCACCAATTCAGGTACTTAAATGTTGACGTCCAGCAGCTTTATAGGACACTGTGACGTCTTAAAGGTCTTAATTGGTCCAACGCTGTGCCCTCCCCTCCTCGCAGATCCCTTCCCTCTGATTGGAGAAGGAGTCAACTCGGCCTTCCTTCTGTTGTCTGTCAGTGGGGTTGGAGTTTTACTGCTTATATCTGCAGCCGTCTTCATCATTAGTCGTCGGTAAGGTTAACACACACACACACACACACACACACACACACACACACTCAAACACAAACAGGATGTGTATAAGCTCGATACAAACGCAGAAAACGTGGTTGCAGCCAATTAGTGAAGCTGTGAACGAATGTGTTTGTGGAAGTAACTCCATGGAAGTGAGGCGTGAACTGAACTGAGTGGAGGACAAAAAAAACGTTGTCCTCCACTTATCCTAAACCTTGCGGACCCAAGTCAGCTTCCCTAACCACTATTATTATTATTGTCAGTTGCCAGGTCTCATCCAAATCACACTACTTCATCCTGTCCGTCTCCCTGTGGGGTGGAAGTCCACAGTCCACTGGGAGTTATGTAGGTCGGGACGGTGCTTTGATCAGAGCAGCAGTTGAAATTGAACCTGAAGCCTTTTTTCGGACACAAGTTTGCTTCCTAACCACCAGGAAACCCTAGGTAGAAACAGTGTTGAGGGAAGACTATCGGAAACTATCGGAATCGGAGTTAGTAACTGGACTTCTTCTTGGAGTTGAAAGATGTTTCATTCCTCACCCCTCGGACATCAACCAGAAACTGATTAAAGTTCCTCAGTTGAGGAATAAAATGTCTTTCAACTCCAAGAAGAAGTCCAGTTGCTGAAAATGTAACTTTTTTTTGGATATCATAACTTGGATGATTATGAATCTTCACATATTCCTATTTCTGGGAAAAAATCGCAGAAATCTCTTGGGGCAGTGGTGGCCTAGTGGTTAAGGTGCTGTACTGCACCGTCCTCACCCGCAGCTCCCCAGGTACTTAAAGCTGCCCGCTGTTCACTTTGGTAATGGGTTAAATACAGAGGTCAAATTTTGTTGTGTGAATCACAATGTCAAAATGACAAGGAGTTTGCTTTCCTTACTTCCATCCTTAGACAAATCCAATGGCCACTGGGGGAGCCCTTTGCCGAGGCTGGCGATGGGAATGCTACAGGGAGGTGATGGGATGTAGGTAGCAGTTGTCTGCAGGTATCTACCGATGTAGGCAAGGGTGAAGAAGGGTGTCTTCCGTCAATGTTTATAGGTGCCAATAGACAGAGCCTCTTGGATGCGTTGCAGTAGATAGATGGAACCTTTTTCTATCTACCTACCTGTCTGTCTGTCGGGGAAGATCGGAGGATTCTTTTCGCACATAAGACGTGATTCTACACAGTGAGTTTCAGACATTTCCTGACCAGGTCCAGAGCTGCCGCCACGCCACGAGTGTCATTTTCCATTTTACAACGTTGTCCATAAAAAAAAAGACAGCTGCAGACCGACAGTGTCAAAATTCCCAAACTCTTCTCCTGCTCCACCCAAATGACGGCTTCTGACCCAAACTGCTACAATGCATTTCAACAAAAGACAGTTTTTTTTGCGCAGCTAAATAATGTGTGTGTGTTACCTGAAGCTTTTAAAGGGGATTAGAGCAGAGACAGTGATAATCCCTTTGTCCCTGGCTTGTCATTACTGTCTCTTCTGCAGCACAGCTTGTGTGTGTGTGTGTGTGTTTGTCTGTGTGTGTGTGTGAGTGCAGCTGATGTACACACAAACACCAGACTGCAGAGAGTGCTCACACACACAAAGGTGTTTTTGACAGTTTCTTTGTTTAATGGAAAACACCTTTTATCTTGTGCTACCTGAGGCGGGCGCTCCTCCCCCCGCCTCCTCCCTCCTCGCCTCCCCCCTTTAAACGCTTTCATCTGCTCGCGTCTTTCCTCCCGCTGCCCGTTGTTCTCTGTTCCCACTGTGGCTGCATTCACTGAGCTAAATCTCGCTGGACGCAGGTGACAGCGGAAGAGGAGTAAACCTGGAGGCGCTCACGTGTCATAACATCACTGTCTGTTTCCCTTTAACAGGAGGAGCAAGTACAGTAAGACAAAGCAGGAGTCTGAGGAGGAGAAACATCTCAACCCGGGTATAAATAAAGTGTTGTTTTTCATCGACATCACGTGTGACGTGAAATACGTTGCACAACTCCCACCTCCGCCCTCTTCTCTAACATCCTTCCGCTTCCTCTCCACCTTGACAGGGGTCAAAATCTACGTGGATCCTTTCACTTACGAAGACCCCGATCAGGCCATCCATGACTTTGCCAAGGAAATTGACGCCAGCAGTATTCACATCGAGAGAGTCATTGGCATGGGTAAGCCTTGGACATGGACGTTAAAACTCAAACCCACACACACATGTTGACTTGGCGCTGACGCTGCTGTTCGTTCGATGCTCGTAGGAGAGTTTGGGGAGGTGTGCAGCGGACGGCTGCGTGTCCACGGGAAGAGAGAGATCTACGTGGCCATCAAGAGTCTAAAGGCGGGTTATTCCGACAAACAGAGGCGGGACTTCCTGTCCGAGGCCTCCATCATGGGACAATTCGATCATCCCAACATCATCAGGCTGGAGGGGGTCGTCACCAGATGTGAGTAGCAGTGGAGTTTCTATCGTGATGCATGAGTTTTTATTGCAGATTAAAATGTTATACCTTCCACCTGTGCAGGTAAACCTCTGATGATCGTCACTGAGTACATGGAAAACGGATCTTTGGATGCTTTTCTCCGGGTGCGTACAATTTATGTTTAATTCTATTTTCTAGCAATTTACAAATAAGGTAGTAAAGTGAGTAAAATTAAAAAAAAGTTTAAAGTTCAGTTAATAAAATCAATTATTTAGAAACGTTTGATGTGTGGTTTCCACAAAATACATATATATCATCAGGAAAAACCCCATGGCGTTCAAGCAAAAATAAAAAAAATGTATATGGAATTAAATATAGTTCATCCTGTTTAGTTGAAGAAAATGCTGATAGACTGGCAGGAATTGAAGAAAGACATTGAGATCTTTTTGAAAAGCTTTGGTAATCTTTCAGTGGCCACCTTGCTTTGCATACAAGCCAAGACAAATACATTCAATAAATAATAGTTTTCAAAATTACTTTTCATCAAAATGAATGATTTTTCTAATACCTTTGATGCTTTTGTGGAAACGTTTGCAATTTTCAGGTTGAATTAATTTTCCCTGCTGTTTTTTTTTTTCTCTTTTCTTCTCCGTTGCTATTTTCAGAAACATGACGGCCAGTTCACAGTGATCCAGCTGGTGGGCATGCTGCGTGGCATCGCCTCAGGGATGAAGTATCTGTCGGACATGAGTTACGTTCACAGGGATCTGGCAGCTCGCAACATCCTGGTCAACAGCAACCTCGTGTGTAAGGTGTCGGACTTCGGACTGAGTCGGGTTCTGGAGGACGACCCCGAGGCCGCCTACACCACCAGGGTGAGGCCTTTGGTTCCAGATGCAGTCATGCACACCGATTCATTTGACCACGTTGTATTGTGTTCATTGTGACCATGTGATGTCCGCTGCTTTAACAGGAGGGCACAGGGACCTACCTGTCTCCTGGAGGGAAGATCCCCATCAGATGGACGGCTCCAGAGGCCATAGCCTACAGGAAGTTCACCACAGCCAGTGACGTGTGGAGCTACGGCATCGTCATGTGGGAAGTGGTTTCATATGGAGAGAGACCCTACTGGGACATGAACAATCAGGATGTGAGTTTTATTTTATCTATCCATCCATCTGTCTGTCTATCTACATACCTATTTGTCTGTCTGTTTGTCCCTGTTCATTGAGCTGTCTGTCTGTATGTATATATATCGAGCTGTCTGTCTGTCTGTCCAGTGATTTGTTTGTCTGTATATCTAGCTTTCTGTCTGTCTGCATTTCTTTCTGTCTGTCTATCTACTGACCTATTTGTCTGTCTATCTGTCCATCTGTCTATCTATTTGTCTATCTACCTACCTATCTGTCTGTCCATCTCTCTGTTTGTCTATCTGTCTGTATATCTAGCTGTCTGCCTGTCTATCTGTCCATCTGTCTGTCCGTACATTTACCTTTTTGTCTCTCTGTCCATCTCTCTGTCTATCTAGCTGTCTGCCTGTCTGTCTGTCTATCTGTACGTTTACCTCTTTGTCTCTCTGTCCATCGATCTGTCTGTGTATGTGTCTATTTGTCTGTCTATGCACCATTCTGTCAGTATATCTGTCTGTCTATCTATCTTTTTGTCTCTGTCCATTGGTCTGTCTGTATATCTGTCTGTCTGTCTATTGGTCGGTCTGTCTGGATAACTGTCTGTCTGCATCCTGTCTGTCTATCTACTTACCTATTTGTCTATCTGTCCGTCCGTCCGTCCGTCCGTCCGTCTGTCTGTCTGTCTATCTACCTACCTATCTGTCTGTCTGTCCATCTCTCTGCCTGTCTGTCTGTATATCTAGCTGTCTGTCTCTATGTTTATATTTTTGTCTCTCTGTCCATCAGTCTGTCTGTCTACGTGTCTGTCTCTCTAAGGATTACAATTCTGATTTTTTTTTTTTTTTTTTCAAAACACATTAGTAAAGAACTCCTCCTCCCTCCAGTTGTCCCACCCACAGCTTTCGTCCTCTGCACAATTTAATAAAATGTAAATTTTGTCTTTAAAATTGGTCAGGAAAAAAAAAAAGTAATTTTTTTATACACGTTTAGTTTGCACAGTATAAATAGCTCAATAACGATAACACCAAATTGCTTCTTGCCGTTATCTCCGAGCCGCGTGCTGCAGCTTCATGAACTCAGAAGTGAATTAGAGTTTGTTGGATTTAAGGCAAAAAAGCAGTTTCACAGCATATTTGCAATGACTTATCCATCAAAGGTTATTAAGTGGAGGAGGTCAAAGAG
>JAFBJS010057472.1:43875-66150 GCA_016785265.1 Paraplagusia blochii | reverse complement strand
GGAGCTACCAGGTAGGAGACAAAGAGGAGGTAGTTTGAGTGGTTAGATGGAGAGGTGGGAAATAATAATTGTTGTGGCAAACACAGAAAAAGGGACAAGTTGAAAGGAAAAGTTGAAGTAGACGAAGAAAAATATTGAAACCTGTTAAGTTCCAATAGGAATGTCCGATATATCGGTCCACCGCAAAATTTTTATTATCAGAGCATATAGTTATCGTTTTTTCTTTTCATCGAAATTCAAAATCCGATGCTGCAAAGCCGCGGTCCCGGCAAATATGCTGGACTTCCTCATGGCGTACTAAGTCAGCACTGATGTCATCTTAAAGGGACAAGAACAATGATCAATGCTACAGTAAATGTCCGTGGTCTGGAGTTTTTTGTGGATAGAAAACTGTAATTCATAATGACTTTTTTTTTCTCTCATTAAAGAGGGTTTTTTACTCTTATACTGCAGCTGTTTCGATCTGTGCCCATTTATATTTACTATTGTTGTGAGGTTGAATGAGCCCAGTTTATAATGTCAATCAATGTTTTTGGAAAGTTCTTCTGTCCAACACTAGATATTCTACACTAGCAGGAATTAAGAAACTATTTGTCAGACTTATTTTTACTTAACGAGTGGACAATATTCATTATATTCATATATATTTAAAACGATGATATAACGTACTGTAAATAACAGCCATCGCCGCCGTGCACGTGAAGGGACGGTCACATTTTCACATCTTCACATCTCGACATACTCGCTCACATATGGTCACAATCAGCTTTTTTTCTCTTCTACGTTGACACCTAATGCAGACTTTGCTACGTGATCGTATTTCGTTTCTGGGTCATTTTGGTGAGTCATCAGAAAAAAGGCCTGTCTTGTGTCTCAACTCCCTTTTCTTGCAAAACATACTCAACAATCAACAAATGCACTGAACAGAGTGGAAGCAGCCGGGGCAGCAGAAGGTGATGGAGGAAGGCAGAAGGTGTTGTGACAGGGTGTCTTCTTAATATGCAAGATTGTCCCAGAGCAGACAGCAGACAGTCAGTGTGTCTCATTTAATAGACCAGGGGAAAAAGGCCAAGTTCTGGTGTGGGCTCCAATGAAGGATTATTTTTACTTATTTGTTGGTTAGAGCTCTTGAAAGGAAATATAAATAATATACAAATAAAACCAAATTTAGAATTCTTAGGTTTACCATTAAAAGTAAAAAACTGTCTCATATATTGTCTTCATCTTCCTTTCCTTTCAGCTTGTCTCTTTTTCAAGGGTTGTCACAGCGATTCAATAATTTCCATCTCATCCTGTCCTCTGTATCCTCAACTTTAACTCCAACTACCTCCATGTCTCCCACCTGGTAGCTCCATCTCTACCATTTTTCTTCCAAACCGTCTCAACCTGTCTTCTCTAGTTTTTTCTCCAAAATATTGTGTACTTATCGCATCATTGGTTTGCCAAAATGTTCACGCTAGAGGCCCTTCCAGATACAACCCTCACCACTTCTTTGGATACTTAAAGACACTGTCTTGTGGTCCCTAAAAATCAAATCTTGTTCTCCTCCTCCTTTGGTCTTGTCCCTTATTTAGGTGCTTAGATAGCGAAACCATCCTTTTCCATCTCCCCCTGTCCTCTCCATCTTCTAACTCCAACATCCTCCATGTACCTCCTCATTGCATCCATCAATCTCCTCTTTGTCTCCTACCAGGTAGCTCCATCTCTAGGATCATTCTTCTACCAATGTATCCACTGTCCCTCCTCTGAACATGTCCAAACCATCTCAATCTGTCTTCTCTAGCGTTTTCTCCAAACCTTCCTGTCTGTGTTGTCCCTCTAATCACCTCATTCCTGATCCTGTCCATCCTTGTCTCTCCTAAAGAGAACGTCAGCATCTTTAACTCCTCCACCTCCAGCTCTACCTCTTGCTAGTGTCTCTGAACTATCAAACATTAGTAGGGGGATTCGAACCGGGGACCTTATGGACCCAAGTCCACTGCCTTAACCACTAAGCCACCAACTGCCATAACACTCTGTGCTCTATTTTGTAGAAATTCATAAACAAAATTCATAAAACTCACACTGCTAACCACGGTGATGCAGGAACCAACCAGAGCATCATCTCCGGCTTTAGGAATTTGATTAAGGCGGCGATCGTCCACGTCCAGATCATCAACAAGTTCAACGTCTTTGTTGTGAAAGCAAGTTACAGCCGGGTCCTGTATTCAAACCATTGGTTTATATAATGTCATTTATTCTGCTTTACATTGAGTGATTGCTGGTTAACTGGGCGCACTGAATAAAACAGTTATATAACCTCGGCTTTTTTGGAGGTAAAAAAGGCCACGTTGTCCACAAAGGACACCTCTCTTACCTGCTGTTCATGCAAACATGCTTGTGTGCTGACAATGGACATTTGAATGGTCATGTACTTTGTGGAGTAAAATGGGTCATTCATGGGTTTGTTTGTGTGTCTCCGGGTGTGTGTTTGCGGTTCATTACATACAACTTATTACATAGCGAGTCATAGTAAGTGCTCGGGTTACGGCGAGCGCTGTCCTAGTTCAACGCACTCCCATTGTCACACGGGGATGAGAGGGTGTAAGAAATACATTTGTTTACAGCTGGCTGTGGTTGAGGCGGTGGAGAGGCTGCTGTCCTGGTCACAGCAGTTTGGTCCAGGCATGGCCAAACTGAGGCCTGGGGACCGGATGCAGCCCGTTCAGTTTTTTTATGAGGTCAGCAAACTTGTAGATGGCAAAGAGGCTTCTCTCGCCTTTTTCTAAACCAGTGTTCTCAACATTTTTTTTAGCTATTTTTACGGACCGGTCGTTAAGTTGTGTCAGATAAATACCCCTTAATAAAAGTACATTTCAGTTGTTCTGAAATACCCGCATTAATTCTGCATGGGCACAACAAGGATTTCTCAAGTGCACGCAGCCTATAATTTTCTGCTACCAGACCGGTATAAAAAGTTAGAATCTTGTATCAATGACTCTCAGTCATTTTGAGTTTATTGTTGTTGTCTTCACTGAGAAAATATTTTTTTCCAATCAAATACATTTACATTATTGATGATTGAATCCTAGCCATTCTATTGGTCAGTTCTTTTGTTGATATGGGTATGGATCAAGTGGAAGTAATAGCCAGATGGGGAAACATTATTTCTCTGCCGCCCTGCATCAATTCACCTACGTACAGTATTGGTCCCCGGCCCAGTGGTTGGGCACCACTGCTCTTAACCACTAAATCCCTTACAAAGCTTAACCCACAACAGGCATAGAACTATTTTTTTTCTTTGTGACAGGAATTTTACAGGAAACATAGGTTCAATGCCTGTGGCCTCTAGGCCTGATGGGAATTTTACAGATACATAAAAGACAGAAACAGCCACCCTTTCATATACTCTGTGTGCCATCATGAGTCCCTGAATGCCTCAGACGGCTCTAGATGAAGTGATGAACAACAACAAACCCAAATGTTTATATTTGTCATGACCACGAGGGTAAATGCTCACTTATGTTGTCGTCATCTGACTTTTTCTGATCTCGCTGAAACACTTGAACTTTAAGGCAAGGCTTTATTTTTGACAGAAAAGTGACGGAGGTGCACCATTCACACGCCTGTGTGCTGCCAAAGTCCTGTACTGTTCCTGGAGTACACACACACACACACACACACACACACACACACACACTCACAGACTATTACTCTGCTATTGCCTTTGCACAAATGCGTAGAATGTGGCCGCACGGTGACAGAGAAATGGGAAAATTGTCTGATGTTAGTTCAAAACCAGACGGTGTTCAATGTGGTACCTGTAACTACGGCAACAGCAAGGTAACAGTTTAGGGTTTGGCTCCGAAATCCTCTGTCCACCTCAAGCTGTTGATGAGCCACAGCTAGGAGACACTTCTGGATCAGTCTTCCCATCACAGATGAACCTTGCTGACAACCTTGTGAGTCATGAAGGAGTAAAACTTTGTCTCTCTGTCTTACAAACTGTTCCAGGTGATTACTTTGGCATCCTGATGGAGAAGAAGGTGACAGGTTTCCCATTTAATGTCACAGAAAACCCAATGTACTGGGGCAGCACTGCCAACTACCTGGGCCTGGCACTCATGTAAGTGTTTGTGTTCTATTATAGTTGCATAAAAAACTAGAAATATGTTTTATAGTAAATACAATCATTAGATAATTTGCTCTACTGGAGCCAAGCCTGAAAAAATGGTGAAGTTTTTGGGAGAAAAGGCTGGAGAAGCCGGATTGAGATGGTTTGGACATGTTCAGAGGAGGGACAGTGGAATTGGTCGAAGAATGATCCTAGGGATGGAGCTACCAGATAGGAGACAAAGGTACCGTAATTTCCGGACTATAACTTAGCGTGTAACTTACAGAAACACGCTTTGTACATGAGTAAAATGAGCATAAACTGACCCTCATCATGGAAAATGCAAAAAGAATGCGGCTTATAGTCAGGTGCGGCTTATGCATGTACAAAATGTTTCTTCCTTTAAAAAATGCATTGGGCTTATAGTCCGGAAATTACGGTAGTTAGAGTGAGAGTTGAGGATACAGAATTGTTGACTCGCTGTGGCAACCCCTGAAAAAAGGGACAAGCTGCAAGGAGAAGAAGAAGACAAAAAAAATTGCTCCATCTGTTTTGCTAATATTTCCTAAAATCCAGTGAAACATTTTTGGTTTGTTTATTTCTATGTCAACAATAGAATCTGTTTCTGTAAATCACTATTCCATTTTAAGAGAAAGAATAGAAACTTAAATTGACCAGACACCACCTACAGGTGACTGTGGTACATAACAACCCACAGTAGACTGTCAACCATTGCCATTAGTTACATCACACTCCCTATAATCAGTGGCAGGAAGCTCAGTCTAACTTGTCTCACTAATAAGCTGATTGGGTCATCAGTGCACTGACAGACTGCACATCGCAGCAGGTTCCAATGTTTTCTTGTGAAACCGTCCTGTCATTGATGAAGACGTCCTTCAGCGACGGCCCCTTTTGACACTCGTCTCCAGCCTTTCCACTTGCGTCCTCTGCTCCTGATCTTTTCTACCCTCTTTGTTTTTTGGATTGTTTCGGAGTGTAAACTAACACACTCCCACCCCCTCAGCTCCTCGCGTCCTCACCTCCCCGTCCTTAACACTTCCTCTCGTCAACGACCACTTGAAGGAAGGTTAAGTCTCTGTCAAGGGGATATTGATAACGGACGTCTCTCTGCAAGTACAAAACATGGTCCCTCTGCAAATCACAACAGTGAGAAAAAGAGAGAGAACTCTGGAGATCAAAAACTTCCTTACATGTACCTCGCTTCCATGACAACCGCGACAGCGTCACTTGGTCTTTGTAGTTGCTAGGTGATGGAATCAGGGCTGATGGGTCCGACTACAGTGATTGCCATTAGGGCCTGCACTCATGCTGACAGAGAGACAGAGCTGTAATGTCAGCCTCTCAGTCTGTTCTATTTTTCCCTCTGTCTTCCATGCGTCCCCTACTACTGTCACTGACCTGGTGACTTTTCCCATCTCCTCTCTGGTCTTGTTTCCTTTCCTTGCTTCTCCATCCCTTACTTTTGTAGGTAAAGTAGGAAACTTTGATATACAGATTTCAGCCACTGACGGTCCATGTGACCTGATGGGCAGAAGAGCCTACTCATATTAGCGGGTGCACTTAAAAATCAACCTCATGCTGCAAATGAATAGAGATAAAGCTGATGGACTATGTGTTATATGTGTTCTCTATACAGAAAAAGACTGCAAATCCAAAAACAAACTAAAAATATGTGTAATATGACATTTAAACTCGAATTTTGTACTTTGCTACCACAGGAAATACTGTAAATCACATTTTTATAAATGCAGATAAAATCCTGCAGTATTCACCTAGTGTAGAAAATATAGGACAAGGAACTACAGATTAATTCTGAGCTTGCCTGCAACAAGAGGTATAAACCAAAACAATGATTTGAATCCTTACTATTTACATTCTTGGCCTTATCTTTGTCCCAGAGTCAATGTCTCTGTCTTTGGTGTTAAAAACCATGGAAGGTATGGAAGCGTGCAGTGTGATTTGGGTGGCAGTTGTGGAGACTGCTGTTCCCGTGCCCTGGTAACGACTTGGCTGATGAAAGTAGACTAGGAAAGTGGACTAATGATTAGCATCACCCTACAGCAGTGTTCCTCAAACATTTTTGCGCCACGGACCGGTTAAATGTCTCGTACTATTTTCACGGACCGGTCGTTAAGTTGTGGCAAAAAAATTTCCGGTGTTCTGAAATATTTTCCTACCTATAAAATCTTCCTACCCGAATTACTGCGCATTGGCACAACAAAATTTCCCAAGTGCACACAGCCTATAATTTTCTGCTACGAGACCGGTATAAAAAGTTAGAATCTTGTATCAGTGACTGTGCATCAGAAAATATTGCGTGAGAAACTATTTCCTAATCAAATATAGTTGCATTATTGATGATGGAATCCTAGCCATTCTATTGGTCAGTTCTTTTGTTGATATGGGTATGGATCAAGTGGATGTAATAGACAGATGGCGCTAAAAGGAAACATTATTTCTCTGCGGCCCAGCACCAATTCACCTACGTACCAGTACAGGTCCCCGGCCCAGTGGTTGGGGACCACTGCTCTTTAGTATTAGCATATATAATCTGTTATAAATTTTATTTTATAAATCCTTCTTACAGCCAGCGTCATTGAACGATCATCGTTAGCTCATTGTGTGGCTAAATTAAATCGTTAAGCTGTTTCAGCCACTGGCGTCAGGCTATTTATGGTTCACTTCACTCGTACATTATTTTCACACGTATGTAAAGACACCACTCATTGGTTCATCACCACAGTGATGAATGGTAAAGCTAATGCTGCCCTACAGTCATATCATAGTCCATTATCATGTGTTGACCTTGTGGGCTGTTAATGTGAGTCTGAGAGGGGACAGCAACAATGACGCTCTTGACTTGACTGCAAAATCAATAGGACCATAGAAGCTCCAACCACCAACTCCACCACCTCTTCAACCAGCACCAACACCAGCAGCAGCTCTGCCACATCATGGTGTCATTGTATTGTGTCTACGTGGAGAGTGAAGTGTCCGCGGCTATGAATAATACCTGGGGCTGTCTGCAGACAGAGGGCGCTTTCATTTGATGGAACTGTGGACACAGCGCGGCTCCTGTTCTTGGAACATAACTGAAACTTTGTTGTGCGTCAAAGTCTGCAAAAAAATGGAGCGTGTGGAAACAAGTTAATCATATGAACCGTTCAGTCTGGAGTGCACTGTATGTAGGAGAGTAATGCAGATGCAAGTTTTTTTTAAACGGATAATACCGTTGTTTTTTAAAACATGACTTCATGACGTTTGAAAGACGATGTCACCAATGCTGCGGTACATAATGCATGCTTTCTTTCTTGTATGTTTATGCAAAATTATATTATATCTTGAGCCACTTATGCCACTTATAAGTGAGTTATTACTTGCGAAGGGGTGGCTTAGTGTTTAAGGGACATGTCCTGGATCTGGAGGGTTCCAGGTTGGAATCCCTCAGTTGCCAGGCCATCAATAAGCTGCCCACTGTTCACTTTGACTTGACACAGACAAGAAGGGTTTGGAGAAAAAGCTAGAGAAGACGGATTGAGATGGTTTGGACATGTTCAGAGGAGGGACAGTGGATACATTGGTAGAAGAATGATCCTAGAGATGGACCTACCAGGTAGGAGACAAAGAGGACATTAATAGATGGACTTAGAGGCAGTGAGGGAGGACATGGAGGTGGTTGGAGTCAGAGTAGAAGATACAGAGGACAGGGTGAGATGGAAATTGTTGACTCGCTGTGGCAACACCTGAAAGGAAAAACAGAAAATGCTATGAAAAATAATCACTTGAAAGACTTTGTAGGATTTTGTTCTGCTTCTTGACAGTTGTCAACACTATGACTTAATCTCAGTATTAGATACGAGACAAAAAACGATGAGATAACAGACTCTGGATGGTGATGTTGAACTCATTTCATCAAGAATGACAGAATAAAAAGGTTATATCTCCAGTGAAAATTAAGAAGAACTGTATTAGTCACAGTCGTAGTGACTGTGACTAATACATTTGATAAAGGTTTTGTCCTGTTGATAAATTAGAGGAGAGACTGAATAAGTAGATAATAGGGAGCAGACTTGGCCAGGTTTCCACTGAGGGGCTGTAAACAAAAAACACATGACAAACAATGTCACATTACCGGGCCCATAGGACACGGAGCCAGTCTGTAACGTTGTATAAGAGACAGGGTGTCATGTCACCTACATCGTTTAAAGTGACGTTAGTGGACACCCCTGTCCAATGTCCTCTTGGTCATGTCACCAAACTCAATATACTGTATATTGAGAAATTAACTATGAATGTGCATTTTTTGCGAACTCCTACCGAACTAAACCGAATCGGATCGAACTGGATCGATCGTTAATATTTCTTATAAATTATTCCTGAATCGGATTGTAGCCTGTGAATTGAGATATGAATTGGATTGCTATGTGAGTGAATTGTCACACCCCTAATATACACAATATATATATATATCCATATATATATATATTAGGGGTGTGCAAATTAATTGTTTTACATTGGTTTGGATCCAACTAAACCGAATCGGATCGAACTGGATAGATCCTTTAATATTTTTTATGAATCGTTCCTGAATCGGATCGTAGCCTGTGAATCGAGATATGAATCAGATCGCTATGTGAGTGAATCGTCACACCCCTAATATACACTATGTATATATTAGGGGTGTGCAAATTAATCGTTTTGGATCGGTTTGGATCAAACTTAACCAAATTGGATCGGACTGGATCGATGGTTTAATATTCTTTATGAATCGTTCCTGAATTGGATCGTTATGTGAGTGAATCGTCACACCCCTACTATCAACACATGAATTAAAATAGAAGTAACTCACACACCAGTGGTATTTGTTGCTTATTCTGTCTCTTTGTAGTCTTTCCAGATCATTTTCAACGTAAATCTTTACGTTAAATTATAGCTAAATATTGTTCCACTGGCCGCAAATGGCCCACGGGTCACAAGTTTGAGACTCCTGATGTAAAGGCTTCACACTGGTGGGCCAACTCTAGTACATTCGATTTTTTTTTTGCGAGCCAAAAATAATTACACTGAGGGCCATGTTTGGCCCCCGGGCCAGAGTTTGACACCTGTGCATTAAAAGTTCTGTTTCAATAATGTGATGTAATGATGCTGAAGACTGGGGAGAGTGGACACAATTAAGAGCTTTAAAGATGCAGATTAAGCAGGGACCAGGACTGTAGACAGTCATGTCCACCCCACAGTCCCTCATTAATTCTGTGTCGTGAAGTAATTGCTGCATTTAAGTGCTGTTTCAGTTCAAGTGGAAGAGACTGTCTGTCATTAACGATGACTCAGCGGTGCGTTCGGGGTCTTGTGTCCATTATTTAACCCTGCGGCCGGCGGGTTGTCATCATGATAAAGGTGAACCACTGAAACATCCCCACACTGAGAACATCATGTAAAGGTTATTTCCACTTGTTATGTAAAAAGAGCTGATCTGGAGCGTGACCATAACGTTCAGTGTCTTCTTTACTCTTGTGTCCTACGGCTGTGAATGCCACTACTGTAGATCAGTGCGCTGGTGTTATGGGATGTCAAGTACACAGATGTAAAATTAAAAGATCACATGGTTTGGGTCGTGCTGTGCTTTAACATCCGTATATAATGGAGAAGTAAACATATTTAAAGAATTGTTTTATAAAAAAATGAACGTCCAGACATCCTGTTTTTTTTCAAGCAGCATTCAAAATAATTGTCGTTTGATAGAAAAGAGTCAGCAAAGGTGAAGGGAAAGGTTTACTGGACGAACCAGCCATGATGGATCCATTAGAGACACTAGGAATAGACAGAAGACAGGAGATGGAGGTGGAGGAGTTAAAGATGCTGAGATTCTCTTTAGGAGAGAAGGATGGACAGGATCAGGAATGAGGTGATTAGGGGGACAACACAGACAGGAAGGTTTGGTTAAAAAAGCTAGAGAAGACAGATTGAGATGATTTGGACATGTTCAGAGGAGGGACAGTGGATAGATTGGTAGAAGAATGATCCTAGAGATGGAGCTACCAGGTAGGAGACAAAGAGGAGATTAAAGGATGCAGTGAGACAGGACATGGAGGTAGTTGGAGTCAGAGTAGAAGATACAGAGGACAAGGGGAGATGGTTGACTTGCTTTGGCAACCCCTGAAAAAAGGGACAAGCCAAAAGGAAAAAAAATGAAGAAGACACATAAGCAGACAAGGTGAAGCGAAAGGTTTACAGGAAAGTGGTGAGACCGGCCATGTTGGATGGATTAAAGACACTAGGAATAGACAGAAGACAGGAGACAGAGCTGGAGGTGGAGGAGTTATAGATGCTGAGATTCTCCTTAGGAGAGACAAGGATGGACAGGATCAGGAATGAGGTGATTAGAGGGACAACACAGACAGGTAGGTTTGGAGAAAAAAACAGAGAAGACAGATTGAGATGGTTTGGACATGTGCAGAGGAGGGACAGTGGATACATTGGTAGAAGAATGATCCTAGAGATGCAGCTAAAAAAAATTTAAATGTAACTGAAATTCAGGGACAAAGAGGAAATTTATGGATGCAGTGAGGGAGGACATGGCGGTAGAGTTGAGGACACAGAGGACAGGGTGAGATGGGAATTGTTTACTGGCTGTGGCAACCCCTGAAAAGGGACAAGCTGAATGAAAAAGATACAGAATAATTGTCCTACTGATTTTTTTTTTTTTTTTTTACTGGACTCTATATTGACATCTTAAAAATGACCAACACTTCATCACAACCTTCAGCCACTGCACAGTAGTTGTCCCGTTCCAGTTTGACATGAGTGACAAGTCCATTCACTGCAAATAAAGCAAAGTGCATGAGTGTCCGCTCTTGAAAACCTTCAATACCAAAAGATGGCAGAGAACCACAGTGGACAAGTGGATGTTTCTGTTATGTAACGAACAGCACTGCAGAGATCATCAGGGGTTTTTGATCAGAGGACGTTGTTAATGAACAGTGTTGATTGGTGGTTTGATCGTTGATGTGTCTCTCCCATGTCTCTGAGTCCTCGTTTCAATCAGACACAAATATTTCTTCGACTGCAACAGTTAAAATAACCAGATCATTTAATTTCTGCCAAGTTACATCGTGATTTCAAGGATAATTGGACACCGTTCAGTCCCTAGGGCTGAAGTGGGTTGTTACATGTTGTGTCTGGATGATGTACAGAAACAGATTGTCCTAATATATATATATATATTTTTCTATTTTTGACCTGACTTTCTTGGGCGGCCGTACTCCACCAATTGTCATCACTGCTCTGTAGTCCACTTCTCTGCTTCTGAAGAAAAATGCTTTTCTAAAAGTGATTGTCCTTCCTGTGCGCGGTTACAGTTGTTTTTATTTATGGTCTTTGTTGTGACAAGAAAGTAGCCGTGTGGGCGTTTTTTTGCTAACACCGATTTAGTTTTTTTTTCTCGAGGTAAATAGTTGAAAATAAGCCAAATAAGTACAAATTATCAGCAATTTTGAATTTTTGTACCGTAATTTCCGGACTATAAGCCTCACCCAATACATTTTTTAAAGGAAAAAACATTTTGTTCATACATAAGCTGCACTTGACTATAAGCCGCATTCTTTTGCATCTTCCATGATGAGGGTCAGTTTATGCTAGTTTTATTCATGTACAAAGCGCGTTACCGTACGTTAAACTTCTTCTTCTTCTATGGTGTTTATTGGCGGTTGTGACTTGCGTCTTCCCCGACACCACCTGTCTCTCTCTTGCCTTTTCTGCTCGAGCAGTTAGAGAAAATGCATACATTAGCCAAACAACCTGAGAAAAGTTGCGGCTTATAGTCCGGAAATTACGGTAGATGTTACCCAAAACATGCAAGTACAAGGGTTCAGATATATTAAGTGTCCAAGTGCCAGTGTCCATCTGGAACGGGGCTGGTCATTGTTTTTAGAAGGGGAAAAGACATAAAAAAATTCTACTTGTCTGGGTCACAGGGGCAGCTTCCTGTGGGTGGTGAGTCCACAAGAAAATTATGTGGGTCGGGACGGTGCTATGATCAGAGAACCTCAAAGGCAACCTGGCAGTTGGTGGATTCGAACCTGAAGCCCTGCGCACCTAAGTCCGCTTCGTGAACCACTGTACCACCACTGCCGTCGGTAATCAACGCAATATTTAAAAAAAATAAATAAACGTTTTCATTACATGACCCTGCTGGCTAACAGTGGTACTTCATGTGATTGAAAAAGCTGCGGGGGAGAAGGCCGCCCCCTAGGGTTATCCCTCTATCGTCTAACTTACCCAATTATCCCTTATCAGGTTACAAGGGCAGCAGCCACCCAAATCACAACACACCTCACCGTGTTCCACACCAATAGCAGAGACATTGTCTTTGGTCTATTAGGGTGATGGAGTCGTCCAACTTTCTCCATGTTAAATCAATCCATTTGTGCCTTTTTTTTTTCTTTCTGACCTACATTCGCAACATATGTGGATCATGTTATGTTGGCAACGACACAGTTGTACATGCAGGACCTTACAGTACCTGACACCCACACTCTTCTGATTGTCTGTGATCAGACTGTATATTTATCAGTATGCGGTGGTGGGTTTTGTTTCACACTCGGGGGAAATTCAAAGACAGGAGGAGAGCGATGATTGAACTGACCTCACCTCAACTTATGAAAGGTTAATTTTCAGCACGACAGAAAAACGTCACTGTGGGATGAGGGCAGTTCTGAGACTGGGGCTGAGGTCCAAATCACACACAACCACATGTTGGTGATGCTTCTTTTATATGGATAGACATACAGTAAATCACGTACACACGATGGGAATACACCAGTTCCTCTAAGTCAAATGAATTGGACATGTCACCAATGATTGTTTTGCTGTTGCTCGCCACCATGTCATTTCAACGTTTTTATTTTTGAGATGGTTTGGACATGTACAGAGGAGGGACAGTGGATACATTAGTAGAAGAATGATCCTAGAGATGGAGCTACCAGGTAGGAGACAAAGAGGAGATTGATGGATGCAGTGAGGGAGGACATGGACGTGGTTGGAGTTGGAGTTGAGGATGCGGAGGACAGGGTGAGATAGAAATTGTTGACTCGCTGTGGCAACCCCTGAAAAATGGGATAAGGCGAAAGGAAAAGAAGAAGAAGAAGATTCTTGACCTATCACTGCACAGTGGTGGGCGGTGCATTTCAACCCTAACCCTTCAGCGACATCATAGTTTTGTGTCAAATTAATACGTGTCATAATAACGCCAGTGACATTCATCTGTGCCGGTGGCCATGTGGTTGACACTTTGGTTCGTCCCCACTAGGTTCTGGGGTTCAAGTTATGTCGTAATCCAACGGACATGGAGGCTAATGCTAAAGCCACGTCTGTCCGCTCGTATTTCTTCCGTACATGTTAAGATGCTTCAATGCCAACAAAGAGAGTTTCAACAGAGACAGTGGACACAGGGATGGTTACAGCAAAACATGTCCATGTGTAAAGTTGCTCCATACTCTCACACAGATTTTTGATCTGAGAAAAATCCAGATCAGAGAGACTTTTCCCTTCAAAATCAGCCCAGCCATACATTGGTCAGTTCTGTTTTATGTCCGGCAGAGCTTATCCAATCACGGGACAAGTACGCGTTGCCTTCTAGGGCCAGCTAGAAGGCCCTGAAGTTGCAATCTTGCGAGATGATTGGTTTGAGCACTGTAAACTGAACTGTGTCCAATCACTTACTGCAGGCAGAGTCCTGACTTTTTATTTTGAAGGCTATGGCAGATTTCATGGAACTTGACAACTCTAGCTAGCTGAAATATGATTGGATAAAAAGTTTTTAATCAAGTTTTTAAAAGAAAAAACTTGTTTTATATTAATAAAAATAATTTTACAATTTTATTTAAAATTATTATTATATATATATATATACAGTTATAAATGTGTTTTTCTGAGTTTGTTTAGGCCAGCAGATAAGGCTTTGCTGGCCCTCACGGCCCACCACCGTTGATGCATAACTATTAGTTGTCTGAAATATTGTGTTGAATATTGTATAGTTATTCTTTAAAATTATTTTTATTTTTCAAGGTATATTTACATTTTTTATATTTATTTCTTTGAGGCTGAAGGTAGAATATTACCCACATCTGTGCTTGTTGCCGTGATTTACTAGAAATATGGATATTTAATAAATTTATTTCAGCAGTGGTAAAGAATTTATCAATCTGTCACGAATTTTCGTGTTGAGCGTTAGGGTGAAGGCTGCAGGAAAAAAAAAATGCTATAGAAATATGTCTTTTAACAGCAAAAAAGAAAATGAGAAGTTGTTTAAAATAGAAACGTTTCAGTTTTTCTTTTCATCAACATGAGGCGAGAAGGAAAAGAATGTGCCATTCACTTGTAGCTGAGGCGAAAAAAATGTGTATTTGTTGATGCACATGAGGACAGTTTGAAATGTGGGTCACTGTTAAATAAAGACTAGTGAGGCTGATGCACAGAGTCCTGGTCCTGTCGGATTTACACACCAGTCACAGGCTGCAGGTCTCAGTGCAAACAAGTGGCATGTGTCAAGTCTGAGGCCGTGGGCGGAGCGTCATCACGGCTGTTAATGAAGGAGATGGGAGACGGTGGAGGAACCAGGACTCCTGGACATAGATGAATCCTAATATCTGATGTTTGAGCTGCCCAACCCTCTCTGATGTCTCACCTTGATGTGGGCCACTGGAAGATGGATCTGGGCCGGTGACTGGACCGATCCGTGAAGGTTATATGCCAGACCTGGGCAAACTAAGGCCCGGGGGGGCGGATGCAGCCCATTTGGCGTTATAATCCGGCCCGCCAGACTTGTCCAAATTATGCTTTTAATTTATCTTATCCTTTTCTGCCTTTTCCCTGCAAAACCACCATTTCGCCAATAGATGGCCTAAAGAGGCTTAGAGCATGTTGTCTTTATTTAATACTTTACTCGTTATTTCATGAAAATACTCAATATTTCTGATCCTGACTTGGCCATTGACTCATATTTTAGTACCAGCTGTGGCCCGCGAGTCAGAATTATTGCCCAGGCTGTAGATCTCTTGTGGTGCCATCTGATTTTTCCCGTGCCAACCTCAGCAGTACCAATGGACTTGTATAATTGCCAGTCCCGATCAACTGATTGATCATCTCAGACGCAGTAGTTGCAAATTGCTCTGCTAATTGAAGGACCTGTGGTCGTGTTGACCCATTTTTGGCTCTGTGAGAATCACCTGCTGTGTCCCCATAAATCTGCAGTTACATCACAGCAACAGAGAATACATTAAAGAGGAGACTGTTGTCAATTCAACCTTTTATTTCTTCACGCTGTGTCCATGAGCAGTTTGACATGTCCTGCAGGAAGAAATATTTAAAAGATATTCCACTTTGCCTGATGTGAAATTCACCTTGAATTATCTAGGCTGTATTCAGAGCCACTCCACGTGGATCGGACTGTGTCTTTCAGACACTGGTTACTGCTCACAGTGGACACATATATTTTTTAACAGTGTGAAATTTAGTTATTAGTATTTCCAATAAGTCAGTCTCCATAGTTCTGGTCTCTCCTGGCCTCCACGTTCTCTTTTGTCTGTTTCCACTGATGTTCATATTATAGTTCCCCTTTACCAGTTGCCACTCAACAGTGTATGGCTTCTTATTTCCTTTTGACTTGTCCCTTTCTCAGGGGTTGCCTCAGCGAGTCAACAATTTTGTCCTCTCCATCTTCTTCTGTGACTCCAACTACCTGCATGTCCTCCCTCACTGCATCCATCAATCTCCTCTTTGTCTCCTACCTGGTAGCTCCATCTCTAGGATCATTCTTCTTCCAACGTATTCACTGTCCCTCCTCTGAACATGTCCAAATCTGTCTTCTCTATCCTTTTCTCCAAACCTTCCTGTCTGTGTTGTCCCTCTAATCACCTCATTCCTGATCCTGTCCATCCTTGTGTCTCCTAAAGAGAATCTCTTTTTAACTCCTCCACCTCCAGCTCTGTCTCCTGTCTTCTGTCTATTCCTAGTGTCTCTAATCCATCCATCATGGCTGGTCTCACCACTGTCACTGTCACCACTGTCCTGTAAACCAGTGTTCCCTAACACTATTTGCGCCATGGACCAGTCAAAGGTCTAGAAATTTTTTCGCAGACCGGTCTTGGAGGTGTAGCTGATAAATACCACTAATAAAAAAGAAACCTTCAGCATAAAAGTGGTATTTTTTGGACATCTCCTGGACCATCACGAGGGGATCTGGTCCTTTATCAAAACCCTTTTTTAGCGTCTAATAATAAGTAAAACAGAAATTGTGTTAAGCTGAACATCATCTCTCTGCGGCCCGGTACCAATTGCCCCACGGACCAGCACCGGTCCACGGCCCAGTGGTTGGGGACCACTGTCCTGTAAACCTGTCCCTCCACCTTAGCTGACTCTCTTCTATCTCAGATCACTCCTGACTCTTTTCTCCAGTTGTTCCATCCTGACTCCACTCTATTCTTCTCCTCTCTTCCACAGTCTCCACTGCTCTGAACAGATGATCCTCAGTATCTAAACTCCTCCACCTCCTCCACCTCTGCTCCTTGTAACCTCTCCATTCCACTGTTCTCCCATTCATTCACATGCATCCACTCTGTCTTGCTACGACTGAATTTCATTCCTCTTTTCACTAATACAAACCTTGACCTTTGTAGGCATTTTCTAATTCTTCTCAAAGTTCCATCTGAATTTCTTCTTCTTTCAGATGAATTTTTCCTGCTTATGTCCATGACATGATTAAACCTGCATTTATCTGTTCATAATACCATAGAATCTGCAACAGGAAGTGATTTTTCAGTGACATGTGTGTTTTCTATAATGGAAGTTAAGTCCAGTGTCAGCGCCGTACTTTGATAAAGTATACTTTACTGAAGCGTATGTAGGTCAGCATTTCTTTGGAGTGTTTTGAGTTGTCTGTGTGGGCGAGTGATGGACTAATGGCTTCACTGAAAGAACTTTAATCATCAGGAACAGGAGGTTTTTAGGTCAATTGCAAAAGTATCATTAAAATCCCTAAAATATTATTCAAACACTCTCCCTTGTAGTTTACTTAGTTTTCTCTGACGAAACAGCTTATTCATTCAGCCAACATCACATTCACATTAGCCTTGATGGTCTTAGAACTAGGTTCTCAAGCTGATTGTTTTTTAATGTGGTCTAATCAGTGGTGCTCCTCTTCAGACGCACTTTTCTTCCCCTCTACCAGCAGTCATTTACTGTCATTTTTGGACAGTAATTCTATAAGAGTAGGATTTCTAAATTTAGGGGAAAAAAATCAAAATGTCTCTCATTAAAGAAGTCATTTCACAAATTAAATTTTTGTCCTATTTCCCACATTTGCAGTGGTGCCAGTCCTGTTGGACTCGTTCTGACGGCCATAGTCGCTGTGGCTTACAAAGTGGCGTTAAAATTCGAGGGGTAAGTCTTTTGTTTTCTTGTTTCCTTCTCTGTTACGTTGATAAAATGCCAGAAAAAAAACTATAACTGGGCGATAAATGGTTGGTCTATGGAAAAAGCACTGGGGTCAAGGGTACTTCCTTGTGGAACTCCAAAAATATTGTGGATATTAAAAATAGATTTATCCTGATGATGATAATGATTAATATTATTATTAATTTTGATTTTTTTAGTCAACAGTAGTAGCCTAATGGTTAAGGAAGCAAACTGGGTTTCAGGTTTGAATCCACCAGTTGCCAGGTTGCCACTGAGGTGCTTTGAGCATTGCACCATCCCGACCCACATAGCTTCTTGTGGGCTCACCACCGACAGGAGGGGTCAAAGTATGGAGCAGTGTGATTTGGGTGGTGCCAGCTGCCCATGCTAACTGGCAACGGACAAGCAGATGAATAACAGTTAATATTATTATTAGTAACATCCCAGTCTGGACTTGTAAACCTGGTCTATTTCTCCTCTGCCATTTTTGGTTATGTTGTGGCCCAGACTCATCGTCGTTTTGCAGGTCATCTGTCCACACAGGTAACTGTAAATTGGGACACGTTGTTCAGGGTTAACCTACCTTCCCACCGTGCTCCGAGCTGCTCAGCTCTGCCCATTTCCTCGTTTCTTCTCAAATGTGACGTTGATTCATTCTCATCAACATTCATCACTGAAGCAGAAACACAATGAGTCTAAGAATGTGGTGGATGGTTTTCACCTAAGTTCAGGGTTTTAACGTAGATCAGACGTAGAAACAGTAGTAGAAGCAGCTGACCTACTTTTGACTGTAACGTACAGAGACCAGTGACTGTTGCGCACATTCATCTACACACACTCAAGTACACAAACATGCTGTTGCTGCATAAGCAACAGAAAAATGAGATGGGAGCAGCTGGTGTCTGCACTTATTCATCAAGCTGCTGTGTATCATTGTGGGGGTCTGATTTTATGCTAGTATGTACGGGGCCTTTCTCCCGGTGATTACTCTTCTACTAAGGACTTCGTGGAGCTCTGTTGAAATCCAACATGATGGATCAGATGAGCTGGAGGACTGAGACGAAACGTGGACATGGCTGAATTGCTGGATACTAATTATTTAATTGGAAATGTTTTAATAATCAAGTCTGAACCTGCTTCTTGTTGATAATGTAGTTTCAATGAATCCTTCGTCCCTCCATGATTTCAACAGACCCGTGTCTTTGTCCATTGACATGATCAAGGGCCTGGAAAAAAGTTTTGCCGACGGTGGACAACACTTCTAGATGTCTTCTTCTGCAGACATTTACAGATACCATCTTCATATGAAGTTTCTGTTGATTTTCACATGTTCAGAGGAGGGACAGTGGGGACATTGGTAGAAGAATGATCCTAGAGATGGAGCTACCAGGTAGGAGACAAAGAGGAGATTGATGGATGCAGAGAGGGAGGACATGGAGGTAGTTGGAGTCAGAGGAGAAGATACAGAGGACAGGGGGAGATGGAAACATTGATTTGCTGTGGAAATCACACACATTTCACCCATTGCTAAAGTGAACAGTGGGCATTTTTTGGCACCCAACTATGCAGCTGGTGGATTCAAACCTTGAACCTTCAGGACCCAAGGTCAATTACTTTACTGCTACATTCCCCCTGAGCTCCCCTCCACCCCTCACAGATGCACAAACATACTAATTTGAACGGAGACTAGATTTCGTGAATGTGTAAAATGTGTTTCCATCATCTTATCTTCTCCTCTCAGCTTGTCCCTTGTCAATCCTTTCCATCTGCCCCTGTTCTCTGTGTCCTCAACTACCTCCATGTCCTCCCTCACTGTATCCATCAATCTCCTCCTTGTCTCCTACCTGGTAGCTCCATCTCTAGGATCACTCTTCTACCTTTGACTCTTCTCTGAACATGTCCAAACCATCTCATTAGGGGTGTGACGATTCACTCACGTAACAATCCGATTCATATCTCAATTCACAGGCTACGACCGATACAGGAACAATTCATAAAAAATATTAAAGGATCGATCCAGTTCGATCCGATTCAGTTCAGTTCGATCCAAAAACGATTAATTTGCACACCCCAAATATATACTGTATATACTGTATATTAGGGGTGTGATGATTCACTTACATAATGATCCGATTAATATCTCAATTCACAGGCTACGATCCGATTCAGGAACGATTTATAAAAAATATATTAAAAGATCGATCCAGTTCGATTCGATTCAGTTCAGTTCGATCCAAAAACGATTAATTTGCACACCCCTAATATATACTATATATACTGTATATTAGGGGTGTGATGATTCACTTACATAATGATCCGATTCATATCTCAATTCACAGGCTACGATCCGATTCAGGAACGATTTATAAAAAATATATTAAAAGATCGATCCAGTTCGATTCAATTCAGTTCAGTTTGATCCAAAACGATTAATTTGCACACCCCTAATATATATATATATAGTGTACATTAGGGGTGTGACGATTCACTCACATAATGATCCGATTCATATCTCGATTCACAGGCTACGATCCGATTCAGGAGCAATTCATAAAAAATATTAAAAGTTCGATCCAGTTTGATCCGATTCGGTTCAGTTCGATCTAAAACGATTAATTTGTACACCCTTAATATATATATATATATATAGTGTACATTGGGGTGTGACGATTCACTCACATAATTCATATCTCACAGGCTACGATCCGATTCAGGAACGATTCATAAAAAATATTAAAGGATCGATCCAGTTTGATCTGATTCGGTTCAGTTCGATCCAGGACGCATAATTTGCGTCCCCCTACACCCCTACATCTCACCCATTTAATCTTCTTATAAGTGGTTTGATTGGTTCTTTGTGATTGTCTTCACACATGTGATCTTCACTTGTTAATAACAGACAATGATCGATATCTATCACCATCATCATCATCATCATCAGCCACAGGAAGTACAAGGAAACAAAACATGTCAGATGTATCAGAGTCTTTGACCTCGGTGGAGCAACGCTCTCGGGCTTTGACATCAGGCAACGCATTAAGTCACTGTGCCACAGGAGGGAGTGCAGGTGTGCTCGTCGCAGCAGATGATTCCTCGTCAACACTGAACCATGATTGTGTCATTTAGCCGGAACCTGTGAATTGAAGGAGAGGCAGGTGCCAGATTGTGCGACACACTGTCACAACTGGAATAAAATCATACGCTATATTTGTCTCGTGTTCCTGGCAGAGATTGCGAATTGAGTTCTTCGAGTTAAACACTGCCCTGAGAGCTGGAGTGGCTGAGACGCTGTGATGCACTGAACAGAAAGCAGGTGCTGAGTGATTTCAGACTCTCTGCCGTTGCCTCTGAGCCTCCTCTCAGCTCAGACGCCGCTGTCACACGGCGGTGAAAACCTGACACCGAATAATGACTTTTATTCCTTTCACATCTCCTGACAAACACAGAGAATCAGACAGCACTGGTCATCGTTCAGATTTAATTAAGGATTTTACTGTGTTCAGACTCTCAGGCCTCTGAGAGTTCATCTCACGGAGGGTTGGACTCTAGGACGTCTTACATCACTTTCTGCTGCCTAGGTCAGGAGTACACTGTGTTAATAATAATAAAGATTCTCTTTAGGAGAGACAAGGATGGACAGGATCAGGAATGAGGTGATTAGAGGGACAACACACACAGGAAGGTTTGGAGAAAAGCTAGAGAAGACAGATTGAGATGGTTTGGACATGTTCAGAGGAGGGACAGTGGATACGTTGGTAGGAGAAGGATCCTAGAGATGGAGCTACCAGGTAGGAGACAAAGAGGAGATTGATGGATGCAGAGAGGGAGGACATGGAGGTAGTTGGAGTCAGAGTAGCAGATACAGAGGACAGGGTGATATGGAAATTGTTGACCCGCTGTGGCAACCCCTGAAAAAGGGGACAGGAAAGGAAAAGAAGAAGAATGTTGATGGTGTTGGACAATCTGTTGTCTGTAAAAGTCTATAACGAACCAAAATTGTTAAATTGAGATTATTCAAGGTAAATTAGGACACTGTTATCTCCTGCGTTACGGTAGAAGTTGGTTCACAAATGCAACATCTTGGACAGGATCAAAAAGATTGAGTATTTCCGTGAACTAAGATAAATGATGAGTAAAGTATTTAATAAAGGCTAAATGCTCAAATGCCAGGAGTACACTGTGTTTTTTCCCCAATGGTGACAGACAATTAATGATTCTCTTGAGGAGGGACAAGGGTGGACAGGATCAAAAATGAGGTGATTAGAGGGACAACACAGACAGGAAGGTTTGGAGACAAAGCTAGAAAAGACAGATTGAGATGGTTTGGACATGTTCAGAGGAGGGACAGTGGAGACATTGGTAGAAGAATGATCCTAGAGATGGAGCTACCAGGTAGGAGACAAAGAGGAGATTGGTGGATGCAGTGAGGGAGGACATGAAGGTAGTTGGAGTCAGAGTAGAAGATAAAGAGGACAAGGGGAGATGGTTGACTTGCTGTGGCAACCCCTGAAAAAAGGGACAAGCCAAAAGAAAAAAAAATGAAGAAGACACATAAGCAGACAAGGTGAAGCGAAAGGTTTACAGGAAAGTGGTGAGACCAGCCATGATGGATGGATTAGAGACAGTAGGAATAGGTAGAAGACAGGAGACAGAGCTGGAGGTGGAGGAGTTAAAGATGCTGAGATTCTCTTTAGGAGAGACAAGGATGG
>JAFBJS010057472.1:22800-38216 GCA_016785265.1 Paraplagusia blochii | reverse complement strand
TATACATATATATACAGTACATATATATGCACAAATATATATTCTATGTATAGTAGAAGCCTCTGTCGCCCTTGATTACTTAAAGTTTGCACAGAAATATATGCACATACACATGTATTGCGTATACATACATATACATCCACACAGGCATATATACATAAACATATATGCAAACGTATATATATATGTGCACACATAGGAACATTACAGTAACATCCACCATCCAGTATATTAGTTGTACATGTACATAAGGCTACACACACAGTCCCAGTTCTGCTTATATCCATTACATATATACAGTATGTTCACATATATATGTAAATATACGGACATACATATATTTTGACCAAGATTCCTACCAATACAAACCAATACTCACAGCTACAGTATTAGTACCTACAGTAAACACCATCTCTACAGGGAATACTCACTGACTAAGTACTGACAGCAGTATTAGTTCATTAGTTCCACTCATCACTGACAGGGACTTTGTCTCCTGTCCCTCCTGATTCACTGGTGCTGCTGATCTGACCCCTGGGTGTCAGGCTGTCCACAGGTTTGGCTCTGACAGGGAAAGTGTTTTGCGTTGCCGTGGCGACCAACCTTCCAGTCGCCAGTCAGCTTAATGTGGAGCCAAGAACGAGATGAAAATCACAGGAGGTGTTTGTTCCAGAAATGTAATAATCACAGTAGTGGACCATTAGCAATCAGTCCTGTTGAATAACATGTATGACCGAATGTAAGTTCTTAAAAACAAACTTTATTTATGTTTTTTATCAAACTATTTCGTATTTCACTTCTGCAACAACACAATCATTAGAGCAGAATAACCATGACAACAGACAACTTTCTGTTTGTCAGCAGTTTATTAAAAACACAATGAACAATCACACAACAACAGACATGTGTGAGTTTTTGCTCAGTCAGATCCAGAACCCGTGCGTCCTACATCCTGAGTGCCCTCCTTGGGTGACTGTCGGTACTGCAGCAACAACATGCTCATCTGCTGCCGCTGCACTTTCTCCGCATGTGATTATAGTCAACATGCAGTACTGTGTGTATCTCAATAACATGATTATGGTATGATATTAATTTAAAAGGCGATTACTGTAGTATATTTCAACGTTCAGGCTTTTATTTTGATAGAATTTAAAGACAAAGACCTTCCTAATGTTCCCATTCCCATGTGTTTTTTTTTCCCACTCGGTAAATATTTTATTTTCTTCAGAAAGTTTCTGTTGTTGCTCATTAAATGTTCCAAACCAGTCTAACCACTAGACCATGAGGTCAGTGTTTGGACACTGTCGGTGTGGACCATGTCCACGGCAACATTTCCTGTCAGGCCAGGGTACATTTCCATCTATTTTCAACTATTTTTACTGTCTGATCTCGTTCGTTCCCTCCGCTTTTTGGCACAGTGGCAGCTTTGACGCACCAGTGGGAGTTTTCCGCCGCTCTCTCTGCGCTCGCTGGAGAACTGAGGAGCCGCTGCTCCCCGGCTCTGTGACGCGCAGGGGAAGGAGGAGGAGAAGGAGGAGGAGAAGGAGGAGCTCCGCGCGCGCTTAAATAGGAGCCCGGAGTTCGCCACAACTCAGAAACCAACCGAGAGCAAACACAGGCTTCACCTCAGAGCAGCCGCTCGACTTTTACGCACGTCCTTTTACGCACAATCCGGGCTTCGAACCATGATTAAGAAAATGTCTCCGTCAGAGAGCGACTTCGACATCCCGGCCAAGAACTGCTACAGGATGGTGATCCTGGGATCCACCAAAGTTGGGAAAACAGCCATCGTCTCCCGCTTCCTCAACGGGAGGTTCGAGGAGCAGTACACGCCGACCATCGAGGACTTTCACAGGAAACTGTACAGTATCAAGGGAGACGTGTACCAGCTGGACATACTGGATACTTCAGGGAACCATCCTTTCCCCGCCATGAGGAGACTGTCCATACTGACAGGTACTTGTCCAGTAGAGTCTGTGTGGAGACACCCGTGCGTCCTGCAGCCCGTGCGCTCAGGACGCACGGTTGCGCACGGTCCAAAAAAGAGTCTTTCCGAGTTTTTTTTAGAGATGCAACGATCTGACCTGATCTCCTTCTCCTTCTCTCCTCAGGTGACGTCTTCATCCTCGTCTTCAGCCTGGACAACCGCGACTCCTTCCAGGAGGTGCAGCGGCTCAAGCGCCAGATCTACGAGACCAAGTCGTGTCTGAAGAACAAGACCAAAGAGAACATCGACGTCCCTCTGGTCATCTGCGGCAACAAGGGCGACAGGGACTTCTACCGGGAGGTGCAGCAGGAGGAGATCGAGCAGCTGGTGGCCGGCGACGACAAGTGCGCCTACTTCGAGATCTCCGCCAAGCGCAACGAGAACGTGGATAAAATGTTCCAGACTCTGTTCACGCTGGCCAAGCTGCCGCACGAGATGAGCCCCGACCTCCACCGCAAAGTGTCCGTGCAGTACTGCGACATGCTGCACAGGAAGTCCCTGAAGAACAAGAAGCTGAAGGACATTGGGGAGGCGTACGGCGTGGTGACCCCGTGCGCCCGCAGACCCAGCGTGCACAGCGACCTGATGTACATCAAGGAGAAGGCGGTCGGCGGCGGCCACGGCAAGGACAAGGAGAGATGCGTCATCAGCTAAGACCCGACGTCAGGACTCTGAGAACCTGACACAGATCTTTGAAAAGATGGAGGAGTCTGGATGGTCCTTGCGTGGCCGGCTGCGCGCTAACTGACCCGGGGAGGGTGGAGAGTGTGTGTGGAGCCCGATGCAGCCGCCGCTGCCGCCGCCGCCGCCGCCGACGCCGCGCGCTCTTGATGGCGCTGCGCCGTCTCTAAGGACACTGAGAGTGGACAGTGTGTCCACGACAGAGACTCCAAACACCAGTGCCCACCTGACATTTCCGAATGTTCGCTTCTTCTGTCAGTCAGAGCCCAGTGTGTGACGTTGTCTTCATGCCTTGTGTGTGTGTTTTGATCTCGACCTCATGCCTTTTTTGCACACACACACACACACACACACACACACAGAGACACAGAGAGCAGAGGGCGGTGACTATGGACTCACCAGGTGTGGTGATGGAGGAGGGTGGAGGATGATGCTGTTTACATTGACCGACCGTGAACTTTTATACTTTGCTCTTTTGTTGCAAAATGAACTCTTTTCAATGTGAATGTATATTTATTGACAATGTCACCTTTTTTTGCTAAAGAGTTGAAGAAAAATAAAAGCCAATCACAGAAAACTCTGGTCTTCTATCTTTATTCCATCTCGATAGATGAGGGTTGGGTGGTGGTGGAGGACAAGTTGTCCCTTTGTGCCATATATTGTTGGTGGTTGTCTTCTGGTCTTCAGGTCTCTGCTTTATCCTGCACAAGACTGCAGTAACATACACACACACAAAAAAAAAATAAAAACACATGTGGTGAAGTGGTTAAGGAAGCAGACTTGGGTTCACAAGGTTTCAGGTTCGAATCCACCACCTGCCAGGTTCTCACTGAGGTGCTCTGATCATAGCACCATCCCGACCCACATATCTTCTACAGGAAGGCTCACAGTATGAAGCAGTGTGATTTGGGTGACAGTGGTGGAGACTGCTGCCCCTGAGACCCAGCACTGAGAAGACGAAGACAGAAGATTGAAAATAAGAGACAACTAATGACAAAAACATCCTTTAGACGAATACACACTCCTCAATGATGCACTCAGTGACAGAGGACAGGAGACAGAGCTGGAGGTGGAGGAGTTAAAGATGCTGAGATTCTCTTTAGGAGAGACAAGGATGGACAGGATCAGGAATGAGGTGATTAGAGGGACAACACAGACAGGAAGGTTTGGAGACAAAGCTAGAGAAGACAGATTGAGATGGTTTGGACGTGTTCAGAGGAGGGACAGTGGAGACATTGGTAGAAGAATGATCCTGGAGATGGAGCTACCAGGTAGGAGACAAAGAGGAGATTGATGGATGGAGTGAGCAAGGACATGGAGGTAGTTGGAGTCAGAGTAGAAGATGGAGAGGACAGGGGAAGATGGAAAATTATGATTCAGTGTTAAACCACACAGTGGTTGAGTGGTTAATTGGCCTGCCTTACAGTGAGGAGATGAACAGTTTGACACCTGGTGTTAACTCATGGTCGTTATGACTTCACCACTAAATTGTAGTAAAAAAACAACCAAAAAAAACACAAAAAATGTAAATTGTTGTTAAAATTAACAAAATAAAACACATTTGAAACAAGAAATATATTTTTATTTTTCATCCACCGGGTCCCAGGGTTGGCAGTCTCCACCACTGCCACCCAAATCACACTCCACCACATTGTCAGCCCTCCAATGATTGGTGAACCTACTGCCGTCCTCTTTTTATTTTTTATTTTTCTTCATTTATTTTTATTTTTCAGGCCTGAAACCTGTTTAGATTTTCTGTCTCTGGTCTGACGTCACCATCAAGTCACTATTCAAAAAACACCATCTTCTCATCTCTCCATGTCTACAAGTCTCTGTCTGGACATTTGTCTCTTAGTTACAGTCAACATCACCATCCATCGAAGCTGTGAACCAGGTTCAATTCTCCAGCTGCTGTTCCGTCTTCCGCGACCTTTTCTTCCCCGTGAGACTGAAAAACCGAAGACAACGTCCAGTTCTCAGGGAGTGACGTGGTTGATCCTCACTATCTGTGTCCTGGCTGTCTCTCACAGAGGAGCTAGAGAGTGTGTAAGCAGTCAGGGACACTGTAACACTGCCCTGGACACACTGTGTCCTCTGTTGCTGCTGCTGCTGCTGCTCCATGCATCCATTATGAAGATCAATGATCATCATCATAGTCCGTGTCTACATTCACATCTGAGGGAAAACGCTGCTCCTCAGTGTCTGACACCGTGGTGGCACAAACACATAGGTTGGGTTTGATTCTAGGCATTTATAATGTCTGTTTGACATCTCCAAAGTGTGGCTGGCAGCCCAAACATGGCACCCATAAAGAGTTTTATATGGTCCTCGGCTAATTTTTCTAATTTTTTTGTCTCTTTGTGTGGTGTAAGTGTTTAGGACGTGAAGATGAAGGTGACCAGAGGGGTTGGTATTTGTTATAATTTCAATCATCTACAGCAGGGGTCTCAAACTCGCGGCCCGTGGTCCATTTGTGGCCCCTAGAACGATATTTTGCGGCCCACACCTTGATGTGAAAGTTGAATTTATAATTGCATTTATTTTTTTTAATAGATTTGTTCTCCACATTTGATGGTCCTATAGTTCTCCAAACCCTGATCCACAGCCCCCTTCTGGTTCAGTGTGGTATTACACATAATTTATGAGATTTTTTTATTTTTTTTGCAAAAGTCATCCAGTTCAGAGACGCACATGAGACCCTCTGTTCTCAGAGACCTCTGATGGCTTCTGATTAAATTAGAATTAAGGACAGCTAAGACTGTTATGTAACAGGACCTAAAACACACTCACACACACACACACACACACACACACACTCACCTACTGTGTGTGTGTGTGTGTATACTTTTTGATTTATTTAATAATAAAACATAGTTATTTCTCCACACATCCTTCATCTCCTTCCAAACACTCCGGGGGGAACGATAACATCCAGGCCTTATTGGTTTAAACTGAAGATCAACATGTCCAAAATATGAGGGACAGAGACCCTCGCTCACGTAAGACAAATGGACGGAGAGACCGGTGTTATTCTTGCGGCGACAGGAGGAGATCCAGGAGGTTCAGACTGATGAGGAGGAGACGGGATGTTTCCTGAGATCCTGAGGTTTGATGAATCAGATGGAGACAAGAGTGGTGGAAAGTCTCAATGTCCTCTGACACTTACACTGGAAAATATTCAGTGTTTTTATTAATTTCATTTTATTTCCTGCAGTTTTATTTTGACAAGGTCCCCTCTGTGACTTCCTGTTTCTGTTGATGGCCTGATGTGTGTCACCTGGTGTTTGCTGGTCACTCCTCCTTATTTACTATGAAGTCCTGGGTTTTCTCCTGGATATTTGAGTATATTTCTATATTTATTTTGAAAAATTGTGGAAGTTTCCTGCTCCAGCACAGCCTCCTTGATTTGGTGAGTTGAAAAAGACTCAGTTTGACCAGTGTTTAGAGACAGTGTCATGTTGTTCTTAACCTCAGTGTTTTCACTCGACCATCAACTTGTACAATTTTATTGCATTTGTTACTATTATTGCATTTTCAGTGCATTGTTCCAATGTTCTCGTTTTTTTTTTTTTAATATATTTTTTAATTATTTTGGGCTTCACGTCCTTCATTTTAGTTTTTTTCTCGTGTTTTTGATTGTTACCTGCTGCTCTTCCTTTTAGTTTTTACCAATAACTGTCCGTAAACTTTTTTTTTTTTTTTTTTGCTAAATCTGTGGAAATACATATGTATCAAGCGGAACCTCATGCTTTTTAACCAAAGTCATTCATAAATGTTACTCGTGAACAAAAAATAATTTCCATAGGAATCAATGTAATCAGGATATATACTGTATATATATATATATATATATATATATATGTATATGTATATATGTATATATATACAGTATATACACTGTATATATAAACTGTAAGTACATATATGTAAAATATATATATACATACATATATGTATATGTGAGTGTATATATTTTATATTATGTATTTGTATATATTTTAAATACACTATATATAGTGTATGAACATACTGTATATGTGTATATGTACAGTATAATTATGTTAACATATATGCATATATGTACATACATATCTATACATGTAAAATATATACATACATATATGTGTGTATGAGTATATACATATACTGTATGTATATATATCTACAGTATATATATACGTATACTGTATGTATGTATGTATGTGTATATATATATATATATACACACACCGCTACTGTGTGTGTATATTTTATAGTATTTAACTGAAGTCTAGAACTTCCTGCAGAAGTTTCCACTGTCTTTTACTCATTATTTCTGAAAAAAGAAAAAGAAGAAAAAGAAATAAAAGATGAGTGAGTCTCATCTCCAGGAATATAAACAGAAATGATCCATGAAGTCAATCCATGTCCTGTCCCGTCCAGTCCTCTGGTTTTCTTCCCATCGAGGAAAGGAACTGAAGTCCAGGAATGGTGCTGTCAGGATGTTCCATGTAGACCATGTGAGATGATATGGAATCTCAGATCTTTGTGTTGAAGTCCTGACGTCCAGCACCAACTCTCAGCCAAAGCAGATTCAGAGCGAGACAAAAGATAAGACACGTTTAATCCCATGACCCAAACCTGGGAATTCTAAACTTCCTGGAATCTTGTTGAACTGTTGTTGAGTGATTCTACAGCTGATTAGTTTTCCCAACTCCATCTCCACTGATTCATCAAGCTGATTAGGATCTTCTCATTAATTAGCCACATATACCCGGAATCTTTGTTATAATAAAACCTGGGACAAGTTGATGGACAAGAGTTTCCTAGAAGGAAACCTCACTCAGCATGATTTTCATGACTTTTATTCATGGAGAACAGATTCCTCTGAGGTTTAATGGTCTTTTTCTCAACTCTCTGGTTCTGCTGTGACATCACATCCATTCATTTGGGAATAAATCACTGAAACATCCAGACTTTCCAGGAGTGGAGACACAGATGTTATACGATTGTTTTATTATGTCGTAGACAAAGGAATCAAGAATAAGATCTTTTTAATTATTCTGCTTATTATGAGCTTTTTATTGTCATTAACATTGACCTCAGTGTGTGACAGGTGGACAGATGAGGTCAAACAGGAGTCCATGGACCATGATGTTTGCAGATGACATTGTGATCTTCAGTGAGAGTAGGCAACAACTAGGAGAGAACCTAGAGAGGTGGAGGTTTGGACTAAAGAAAAGAGGAATGAAGGTCAGTGGAAGCAAGACAGAGTAGATGTGTGAATAAAAGGGAGAACAGTGGAATGGAGAGGTTACAAGGAGCAGAGGTGGAGAAGAAGCAGGAGTTTAGCTACTGAGGATCAACTGTTCAGAGCAGTGGAGACTGTGGAGGAGACTGAGGAGAAGAATAGAGTGGAGTCAGGATGGAACCACTGGAGAAGATAGAAGAGAGTCAGCTAAGGTGAAGGGACAGGTTTACAGGACAGTGGAGAGACCAGCCATGATGGATGGATTAGAGACACTACATTAGAGAATAGGTAGAAGACAGGAGACAGAGCTGGAGGTGGAGGAGTTAAAGATGCTGAGGTTCTCTTTAGGAGAGACATGGATGGACAGGATCAGGAATGAGGTGATTAGGGGGACAACACAGACAGGAAGGTTTGGAGAAAAAGCTAGAGAAGACAGATTGAGATGGTTTGGACATCAGGGACAGTGGATACATTGGTAGAAGAATAATCCTAGAGATGCAGCTAAAAAAATGTAAAATGTAACTGAAATTCAGGGACAAAGAGGAGATTGATGGATGCAGTGAGGGAGGACGTGGAGGTGGTCGGAGTTAGAGTTGAGGACACAGTGGACAGGGTGAGATGGGAATTGTTTACTGGCTGTGGCAACCCTTGAAAAAGGGACAAGCTGAAAGAAAAAAATACAGAATAATTGTCCTACTGATTTTTTTTTTTATCTTTAGGAGAGACAAGGATGGACAGGATCAGGAATGAGGTGATTAGAGGGACAACACAGACAGGAAGGTTTGGAGAAAAAGCTAGAGAAGACAGATTGAGATGGTTTGGACATGTTCAGAGGAGGGACAGTGGTAGAAGAATGACCCTAGAGTTGGAGCTACCAGGTAGGAGACACAGAGGACATTGATGGATGATGGCGTTAGAGTTGAAGATACAGAGGGCAGTGTGACGTGGAAAACTCAGATTTTCTGTGGGGACCCCTAAATAACAGACAAGAAGAAGATCTAGCTCATTGTGGACGTCCTCTACCAGTGGTCCACTGAAATACCTGCTCTACCGTGGAGACAGATGTTAATTTCCCAGGATTCTGACTCTCAGCCAGTGTTTTTAATGAAGTAGAAAGTGAATTTTAAAGTGTGATGATCCGTCTTATATAACAGAGTCATACTTGACTTCCTGGTGTACTTCCCCACTGAGGTGATTAATACTTTAAAGACCTGAGTGCAGCAGATATTCCCAGGGAATGATGGGCCTTATTTTCCCTTGATTACACAACATGTGGACAGAGCAGACTGTTCTTGGCCCAGACTCACCTGTTACACAGAACCAGCGGATGATGAATCTCTGACAGATTATTTTTACGTTCCAGCTGCTCGGCCGACTCTGCCCAGACACGCAACCATCAGACTGATTCATGACATAACCACACTACACCGTACGGCCTGTTGTTTTTCAACCGTCACACTCCTCAGGTGGAAAACACCGTGAGGGCCGTCCAAGGCCGGCGCGCCCTGAGGTTGCCTCGTCGACCAGACAAACCCGGAGAACCTCGAGGCTGACACCGAGACGAGTTCAGGTCTGAAATCACGGGCAGGGCTGGGGAACGTCCTGAGCAGAACGTGGGTTTATTACTGGACCGCAGCGCTCCATCAGGTGTACCCCATAGGCGTAGCCACGGGGGGGCACTTTTCAGTCAGGCCCGCCCCATCCAATGAGAGGGCTGATCAAACTTGGCTATAATACTTTGGGGTTGCCCCACCCTAATTTGTTTTGGGCCCATCCATTTTATGGGTTCTGGCTACGCCCCTGGTGTCTCCTGGTGTCCCCTGGTGTTTTTGATTGCAGTGAACGTACGTCCAGAACTTACCGAGGTCTTCTCAGCAGCACTGGGTTTTGCTCCTAGTGTTGATTTTTGGTGACCATGCATCACATTTCTGCAGGGATCCAGACCCAAGATTGGACTTTGGTCTTCGGAAGTTGGCGAGTTCTACTGTGGTTGTTGCGGTTAATGTCACACCGTAGTTAAACTCTGGACAGAGGACGATGCTCAGTTGGATGGACAGGAACTCCATGTATGGACCACCAGTGATTCAGAGCAGTGGAAGTCAAACAAATGATCAACCAAAGACAGGAAGGTTTGGAGACAAAGCTAGAGAGAAAAAGACAGATTGAGATGGTTTGGACATGTTCAGAGGAGGGACAGTGGATACATTGGTAGAAGAATTATCCTAGAGATGGAGCTACCAGGTAGGAGATTGATGGATGCAGTGAAGGGAGACGTGGAGGTAGTTGGAGTCAGAGTAGAAGACACAGAGGACAGAGGGAGATGGACATTGATTTTTCTTTGTCAACCCCTAAATAAGGGACAAGTTGAAAGAAAAAGAAGCTCCAGTACAGTGGCTCAGCGGGTCTCACTCTGGGACCCACAATTTCCGGTGGTCAATAAGTCGCGACCCATAGAATTAAAACCAAGCAAATAAATTTTCAAAAAAAAAAATAATAAAATAAAATAAACTTTGAAAAATCACTTTTTTTAATATACTCACATACTCGTTTTATTCAGCAGTGTGTGCCTTTCAAAATAAGAGATTTCCCAAAATAAAACACATGCTCAGCGGTTGATTCAGATCATTTTGATTTTTGACCAGCTGTTCGTGGATCATTCAGAACAGGTCTGCGACCCATTTTTGGGCCGGGACCCACCAGTTGAGAACCACAGCTCTATGATGTTGATAATGAGCATTGACTAGTTGATTATTTGGAATGGCTAGTTGGTTGATCACATGGTTGGTTGACAGCTGGTTGGTTGACAGCTGGTCGCCATGTTTGATGAGTAACATGGTTTTTGGTTGGTGTGTGGTAGGTAGGTTAAGTCGTTAAGTTTCGGTTAATTCATTACTAATGTTTAAATTTGTAAAAGACTGATAATTAATATATGATTAGAAACAGTAGCATAATTGTTAATTGATGGTTAATGATTTGTTTTTTTAGCAGCGTAATAATACGTTGGTTAGAGATGGTCGCTGGTCTGACGCCGCCGTAGCACAGCTGACTTTGGTTAGGATTTAACTGAGCCACAGGAAGTCGTCCATGGTTGAACAGTAACAGTGGAGTGTTTGGGGTCACAGGATGTTTTCATTCATTCATTCATTCATTCATCCATTCACTCATTTACCTGACACGGAGCAAGCTAATCAGAAACTTCTTTTTGTGCAAGTTTGACGATAACAGCAACTCCGACCTTGTTCCTCTTGAGAACCTCCTAGTGACATGAGATCCAAAGCATCATTTTATCTTTTATTTTGTTGGTCGTCTTAGTTAAACCAAACTTTTGCCTTTGCCTTCTGACTTTAACACTACTGACTCTGCACCACCTTTGATGTACTTTGCTGCCACTCCTAACTTTGCCTCTCCATTGTACCATAATCCAGTGTTCCTCAACATTTTTTGCACCACAACCCAGTAAAAGTCACATATTATTTTCACGGACCGGTTGTTAAGTTGTTGCAGATAAATACCTCTTAATAAAATAAAATTTCCAGTGTTCTGAAATATTTTTCCAACCTACAAAATCTTCCTACCCCAATTAACTGTGCATGGACACAACAAGGATTTCTCAAGTGCACACAGCCTATAATTTTCTGCTACCAGACCGGTATAAAAAGTTAGAATCTTGTATCAATGTCTCTGTGTCATTTTGAGTTTATTGTTGTTGTCTTTACTGAGAAAATATTTCCTAATCAAATATAGTTGCATTATTGATGATGGAATCCTAGCCATTCTATTGGTCCTGTCTCTTATGTTCTTTTGTTGATATGGGTATGGATCAAGTGGAAGTAATAGACAGATGGGGACAAAAGGAAACATTATTTCTCTGCGGCCCAACACCAATTCACCCACGGACCAGTACTGGTCCCCGGGACCAGTGGTTGGGGACCACTGTTCTAATTGATTGACCAAAAACTAGATAAAAAAAAATAAGAATAAACAAAAAATATATTTATTAGGGGTGTGCAAATTAATCGTTTTGGATCGGTTTGGATTGAACTGAACCAAATCAGATCGAACTGGGTGGATCGTTTAATATTTTTTTATGAATCGTTCCTAAATCGGATCGTAGCCTGTAAAATCAAGATATAAATCGGATCATTATGTGAGTGATTCGTCACACCCCTAATATTTATGTATTTCCAAAATGGTACAAAAATACTGTTTTGTGCCAACCAAAAAGTCATCATCTTTGATAAAAACTACTTCCTCCTATTTTCCCCTACACTTTTCACGACCGCACTGCACCACGTGGCTGCAGGATGGACACATGTTCAGGTCCAAACGTCAAACTGTCCACAAATATAACCTCAGTGCCTCCTGCACCCCTGCTGCCCGGCCGTATTTCATTGTGCGCTGCTGTGCTTATTCAAAGCTTGTTTGTCTCCGTCCAGACGTAGTTGGATACGCGGCGTCTAAATTTACCAGACAGCCGCTGCTGATGTAAGTCTCACGCTCGCAGCTGTGAGTGGAGCAGCCTGGATGAAGCCAATACTTTTCACTGAGAGCGAAAAGACATCGGGTTTAATGTCGTTTCATGTTCACGGTCTCACGTGCTTCCAGGCGAGGGTGTTATCAACAGCACTTATTAAAGTGAATGAAAAGTGGTTCAGAGAGGGTTAAAGTGGACGTGTCTGCAGGTCTACTTTACACTGGAGGTCTAGTGGCTGCTGCCTATAGTATATATACTATATATATATATACATATATATATAACACACATATATACATATGTATCTATCTATATATAAATGTATATACATATATGTATATATTTAAGAATAAATGTTGACCAATGTTGTGTTTGTATATATATATGTATATATGTGTATATATGTGTATATATGTATATACATATATGTGTGGTCATAAAAACATAAACTTTTCATCAAATAAGTTGAGATTTTTCTGGGTGGAGGTTCTGTGGTTGATCAGAGCCGACGGGTGGTGCTGCAGCCAACACTGGTCAGATGTGTATAAGAGACAGGTATATATGTGTATATACACATATGTATGTATATATATATATGTGTGTGTGTATATATGTATATTGATATATGTGTGTATGTATGTATGTATATATACATATATATGTCTATATATATATATATATATATACATCATGGCTGAATCCATCCAGCCATGATGGATGGATTAGAGACACTAGGAATAGACAGAAGACAGGAGACAGAGCTGGAGGTGGAGGAGTTAAAGATCCTGAGGTTCTCTTTAGGCGAGACAAGGATGGACAGGATCAGGAATGAGGTAATTAGAGGGACAACACAGACACGAAGGTTTGGAGAAAAAAGCTAGAGAAGACAGATTGAGATGGTTTGGACATGTTCAAAAGAGGGACAGTGGACACATTGGTAGAAGATTCGCTATTCACCCCAGTGCCATGTTCAGTGGACCTCAGCAGTAACTTGGCAGCTGGTGGACTCGAACCTGAACCCTTCAAACCCAAGTGTGGTCCTTTAACCACTAAGCCACTGCTACGTAAAAAATGTCCAAAATGTACCAAAAGTAATTTATTCGTCTCCATCCTGTTATCAGTTACCATATCTCGGGGGGCAGCAGTCTCCACTACTGTGACCCAAGTCTCACTGCACCATTCTGTCAGCCTGGAGGTGATGTAAGTCTAGATGGTGCTGTGATCATCTAGACCTCAGTGAAGACCTGGTGGCTGATTGTTGTTGTCCATTTTTGTTGGACCACATCAGACAGCAGTAACAGTGACTGACAGAAACAGTTTGCGCAACAGTCGACTCAGACGAGCCTCTTCAAATAACTGAGTCATAACACACACACGTACACACACACACACACGCTCTCTCTACGTGCTCCGTGTGTGTGTGTGTGTGTGTGTGTGAGTCCGTTTGATGCTGTGCGTCAGTGGATCATCCTTTGATCAAACCCCTTATGTCACTAATTCTCCCTGGGTCTCGTCTTCTCCCTGGTAAAAAACTGAAGGAGGAGCAGATTATTGTCACATGAAGCGCTCTCCTCTGTAACACCTCCTCACAATTCACAGCACAGGCTCCTCGTCATGTAACCTTCATGGTCCACGCCTCCCCTGGTGCTGGAGTGCTCTGACCTGGGAGCAGTGTCTTTGACGACATCTTCGTCTCTTAGCCAATGTAGGGATAGATAAAGGCCTGTTTGTCTGTCTGTCCATCTATGAATCTATCTATCTATTCATTTATCTATCTGTCTTTCTATCTAGGAGTCTGTCTATTTATCCATCCATCTATCTGTCTGTCTGTCTGTCCATATAAGTTTCTGTCCATCTGTCTATCCATATAGCTATCCATCTGTCTGTCTATGTGTCTGTCTGTCTAAGAGTCTGTCTGTCCATCTATTTATTTATCTTTCTTTCTATCTGTGTGTCTATCTTTCCATCTGTCTATCCTTTCATCCGTCTATCTGTCCATCTATCTGTCCATCTATCTGTCTATCTATTCATTCATCTGTCTTTCTATCCATCTATCTAGGAGTCTGTCTGCCCATCTGTCTATCAGTCTGTCTGTCTGTCTATCTATCTATCCATGCCCCCAGCTGTCTGTCTCTCTACCTATCCATGTATCTATGAATCTGTCTATCTATTCATTCATCTGTCTTTCTATCCATCTATTTAGGAGTCTGTCTTCTATCTATCTGTCTGTCTGTCTATCTATCCATCTAGCTATCCATCTGTCTGTCTCTGTCTATCCATCTGTCTGTCTGTCTGTCTATCTGTCCATCTAGCTATCCATCTTTCTGTCTGCCCATCCATCTATCCATTCATCTGTCCATCAGACTATTTGTCTGTCTGTCCATCCATCTGTCCATCCATCTGTCAATCAGTGTATCTGCCCATCTATCTGTCCATTTACTCTATTTATCTGTCTGTCTTTCTCTCAGTCTACCTGTCTGTCTGCCTAAACATTTTGATGTAACATCTTCTCCATCTGCCAAAACTCGGTCAAAAACTATAGTCAACAATGAACCCTAACAGGAGACATCTAGATCCATGTCCACATGTTGGACAACATATAATAACTAATTTCCTTCCACTTGTCCACCAGGTCGGTCCAACCCAACCAGGTTCAGTGAGCTACATCTGGATTTGTTACATCCAGACGGATTTGTGTCGTGCTCAGTTGCCCGATCGCTGGTTGTTTGTCTTTCACTGTAACGTCTTCAGTGTAAACAGTGTCAGAACAGACTGTACTGAGTTTCCATTGTTTGCTGTAGAAAATGGTTCCACAGTTTGGACAATAGAGGGACAAATGTGGAGAAGACAATGGAATGTTCAGTATTTTTAGTGTTAGAGGAGCTTGTTTACGGAAAATGTTTTTCAAAATCATTGTTGATGTTGATGGTTTACAGGACAATGGTGAGACCAGCCATGATGGATGGATTAGAGACACTAGGAATAGGTAGAAGACAGGAGACAGAGCTGGAGGTGGAGGAGTTAAAGATGATGAGATTCTCTTT
>JAFBJS010057472.1:0-15830 GCA_016785265.1 Paraplagusia blochii | reverse complement strand
ATACAGTGCTTTTAGTCATTGCATGGTTTTGTGTTCATTGTTTCCCCCAGGTGATAAACCTTTAGTGGAACAAGGCATTAAGATGAACAAGAAATTGAAGAAAACAGCGGAGTGGTCTAATCATTTTTTCCATGACTGTATATATATATACACATACCTGTACTTTTGTAAAAAAAAAAAAAAAAAAGGTTTTAGGTTCAAAATGTGTTGCTGCATTAAACAGTCCCAAACAAATACATATCACATAGTTTACAGAGGAACTAAACTTTACTGCTTTAAAAATAACTTCATCTTTCAATTAGATTTTTAAACTCATTGATTTTATTTTTTTTTTTTTCAAATCTGTTTTGAATACTCTTGGATACCTCAGAACACTAGTTTCTAGTTTATTTTAATTTTCATTGCATAAATTAGTTTGATACAATTACTTGCAATAGATCTCTTTGTTATTTAAAATAAAAGTATTAAAGTATTAAAAAGTATTGCGTTAAATCATTTTATGTTTTTAAAAGATGTGATTTTGTGATATGAAGATTTAACAGTATTTGTTTTTCTCATACCTTCCTTACAATGTGGCACCTCACCGCTCCAGCTTAGGTCCCACTGGCACGTTAGGATCTCAGACCCAACCAGCTGATATCCAGGATAGCACTGGAATGTTACTGCGGTGCCTTGGATGAAAACGGGATGTGATGTGCTCTTCCATCCGTTGGCGACCTCGGGCAACTCAGAGCAGGTGTCGTTTCTTGCCAGTTCTTGGGATTTCCACAACAGGTGAATGAGTACAAACACAATTCAATGTGTAAATGAAAAAAAAATCATACATGACATACCTTTTATAAACCTGATTTGTTTTTATAAATATTTACACAATGGCACTGTGTTTCTGTATCTATCTGTGTATCTTATCTATTTATTCAACAATGAAATCATTTACACAAAATATTTTTCAACACTCTCTATAATATATAATATATATATAATATTTTTCAACACTCACAAATATCAATTGTATTACAGCAAAAATAACTGATAGACAGTGGAAATATGAAGTCTTATATGCAAATGCAAATAGTTACAAAATAATCTGATTTATATCAAATGTCAGAAATAAATTAACAGCATTAAGCACGCCGATCGCTTTATGTAAGAGAAACAATGATCTCACCGAAGAAGTGGACGACAAAGCCATTGTTATAGCCATATATGTTGGTCTCAGGATCGGACTGAAACTGAATAGTGACGTCAGCCATGGACGTATAGAGCTTGAATCGTGGATATGTGCCGCTGTATTGTCCTAGGATGTTGGCTGTGAGGTCATCACCATCGTAGAAGGTTAGCTGGTCATTCTTGCCCAGATGGAGACTAGATATAGATAAAATATATATAGAGATTAATTTTTTTTTTTCACACAACTCAAGCTCATCAGAGGTAGATCAGGCTCAGATTCAGCTATGTTATTATACCATTAGTATATCATAACTCTAATTCTTGCAACGTACATTTTCAACATCTTTCCTCAATTTTAGTGCATTTCAATTCAGTTAAATTGCTTTCAAATGACTGGATGAATCACTGCCAGACAAGTCAATGTCATTGATTCATTTCAGAAGATGTGAAGATTCTCATTCATCCAGGTCATGATATCTAAAAGGAACTGGACTTTTTGGAATCAAGACGTTCCATTCCACAACTGAGGAACTTCATCAGTTTCTTGTAGATGTGAGAAGGAATTCTAGAACTCTAGTAGTTCTTCTCCTCTAGACCACTCTTTTTCGCCACTGGACAAAGGTGTGAGGAGTTGTTTTGATCACACCTTTTTGGACAGAAACTGCTCCTGATGTTAATGAGCAGTTTTCTTGTCACATGTCCAGATGTGAATGGGAGTCGTTGACAGACCCGTCTAGAGATGCTCTAGATTTGCTCTGATTTTGATGAGCAGTTACACTTAAACTTATAGATGGCGTTTCATAAGATCAACTCAAATAAAATACAATATTGAAAGTCCTCATTGTTCTATGACAACAGTTGATTTTTGGACAAAATTGAGTGGGTGATGCAACAACATAAGGCCTCACTGTCTTTTATGTCTCACAGATAACACATAAAATAGCCATTCGCAACCCGTGGAACAATATTTTGCCCACCTTGATGTGAAAGTTGAATTAGTTATAATTTTTTATAGATTTCTTCTCCACATTTTATGGTAAATCCTGTAGTTCTCAAAACCCATATCCATGGCCTCCTTCTGGTTCAGTGTTGTATTACACAGAATCTAAGGGAAAATTATTTTTTACAATTTTTTTTTTCTTTTGTAATGGACATTGAAAGCTGACGTGGCTCTTCAGTGAAATGATAGCGTGGGTGGTGGCTCTCATCTTAATGGAGTTTGAGGCCACTCTTCCAGGGGCGTAGCCAGAACCCATAAAATGGGTGGGCCCCGAAAAAAATCAGCAGGGCCAAACCCCAAAGTATTATAGCCTAAGTTTGATAATGAACATCAATCGTTCTGACATGGCCAGCCCTCTCATTGGATGGGACACGCCTGACTGACAAGTGGGCAGGCCCAGGCCCACCCATGCCTATGCCCTGTTCTAGATGAAGTTTCATGGATTAATGACACATATCTGACCTCTAGTTCAATTTCTTCACATAGTACACCTGGTAATTTTCTTACACTTGGATATCGAGCATGATCCTCTTGTCCTCTTCCACGTGGATACCCCAGATGCAGTCCTGTCCCTTATCATAGGCCTCAGGCCAATTAGGAGACAAGACAACACCAGCAGAGTCTGTGACCTCTCCACTGCACACAGCTGCAACACACAGACATTTTATGTTAAACACAGGAGTTACACATGCATAGTACAGCAGTTGTTCCCAAACTTTCTCTGCTGGCCACTCATTGGTTCATATGAATATTTTTTTGCGTTCCTGCAAATCTAAACACTTTTTTTTTTTGTTTGCACAATAATAGAAAAGCCTTATAACTCACCCCTACAGGCCGGCTCAGTTTCATTCCACTGTGGACTCTGGGGGTCGACACACTCAATTACCACAGCGCCTTGCTCCATTGTGTAGCCAGGGTCACATGAAAATTCAACCATGGTCCCTACCCTGTAAGTAGGGTAACTACTGGTGAAGTTGCCGTATTTTATGAAGGGCTCGTAGCACATGTTGTTTGCAAAAGCTGCAAATAAAAGGGAACAAATGTTATCGTACTGTTATTTAACATAAGTCATGTGCATAACAGACTTGCCTTCATATCTGATGGCAACACCAGTGGAGGTTATTGTAGCATCTGTTGTGAACTCTACAAACAGGTAGCGCCCAGTGCTCTGCACGCCCTCAACTGGCAAGTACTCGATCTCGTAGGAGTCGTACAGAGGCGGAGAGTCTATGTTGTTGCCGTTTTTTATTAGTAGCCTAAAAACACACAGAGGTTCCGTATTTTAAATGGATAAAACGATGAACTAACGGACATATCATTGGTTGACTGGAGAAGTCTTTATGTGGAGACAAAAGCACAGCAATCTACATTGATGAAAACACAAACAAAACTTTCAAAGCAGAGGAAAGAAACATTTGTTTTTTGGTCAATTCCATCGAAGACAGTATCCTTATAATAATGTTTTCTCATATTTCATTACTTGCTTCACGATTAGGATAATTAATCGCAAATGTTCCCCATCAGTGACTGAATATCACTTCTTCGGCAATTGAAACATTTCAAACTATACGTTTCTTGTTCCATCTAAAGCAGGTCAGGCCACAGCTGGTACTAACACTTGAGTCAAGGGTCATGTCAGGATCAGAAAGATCTCGTATTTCCGATAAATAATAAGTAAAGTATTGAATAAAGGCAAAAACGCTTTAAGCCTCTAGACTATCTATTGGGGAAATGTTGTCTTTGCTGGGAAAAGGTAGAAGGATAACAATTATATAAATTAAAAGTTTAATTTGGACAAGTCTGGTGGGCCGGATCATAATGCCAAATGGGCCGCATCCGGCCACCGGACCTTAGTTTGCCCAGGTCTGATCTAAAGGAATACTTTTATTTCTTTATTTCTTCAGCAGAGCGGACACTATTTTCTCATTGTGCCGTGTTATTCTCTCTGTGATTAGAACATTGAACACCTGTCATCATCTTCCGCCAGAGCTACTTTCTCAAAATGAATATGGAGCAGGTGGCCTTCAGGGACCTCCAGGACCCAGTGACACGTCAGATTGTTGCTGTAGTTGCCAGGAAAACCAGGAGACGTGATACGTCCATTCATTGCATTTTGTATCATTCCCCCACAGGACGCTGCACAGGAAAAAAAACACAAAAAAGACAAAAAGTTGATGAGTTAGGAGAGCTTAAAAAAAAGAAGTCACACCAGCTTTTGGAGAGAATATTTTGCAGGACTGGCCACATACACACGTGGACAAAATTGTTGGTACCTCTCAGTTAAAGAAGGGAAAACCCACAATTCTCACTGAAATCACTTGAAACTTACAAAAGTAACAATAAATAAAAATGTATTGAAAATTAAACAATCAAAATCAGCCGTCACTTTTGAATTGTTGATTAACATAATTATTAAAAAAAACAAACTAATGAAACAGGCCTGGACAAAAATGATGGTACCTCTATAAAAGATTGAAAACTATTTGACCAGAGCATACGAAGAAAAGAACACTGTCCCTACGGTGAAACATGGAGGAGGCTCAGTAATATTTGGGGCTGCTTTGCTGCATCTGGCACAGGGTGTCTTGAATGTGTGCAAGGTAAAAATGAAATCTGAAGACTATCAAGGCATTCTGGAGAGAAATGTGCTGCCTAGTGTCAGAAAGCTTGGTCTAAGTCGCAGGTCATGGGTCTTCCAACAGGACAACGATCCAAAACACACAGCCAAAAACAGAATGGCTGAGAGAAAAGCGTTGGACTATTCTAAAGTGGCCTTCCATGAGCCCAGATCTGAATCCCATTGAACATCTGTGGAAGGAGCTGAAACATGCCATCTGGAGAAGACACCCATCAAACCTGAGACAACTGGAGCAGTTTGCTCATGAGGAGTGGGCCAAAATACCTGTTGACAGCTGCAGAATGCTCATTGACAAATACAGAAATCGTTTAATTGCAGTGATTGCCTCAAAAGGTTGTGCAACAAAATATTAAGTTATGGGTACCATCATTTTTGTCGAGGCCTGTTTCATTAGTTTGTTTTTTTTAATTATGTTAATCAACAGTTCAAAAGTGATGGCTGATTTTGATTGTTTAATTTTCAATATATATATATTTTTTATTTATTGTTACTTTTGTAAGTTTCAAGTGATTTCAGTGAGAATTGTGGGTTTTCCCTTCTTTAACTGAGGGGTACCAACAACTTTGTCCACGTTTGTATGCTACCTGTAGTGTGCTGTCTCTTATACACATCTAGATGTGACTGTAACAACGGAAACGAGCTTCTCCACCTACATGAAGATAAGTCACTGAAACCTCTCCTCCTGAAGGCTTTTTGGGTGATGAACAGCTCAGCTTCACAGCTGGGACAGAGGGGGAGAAATGCACAGTAACAAGTCAAATGAGGATCATGATGTTTGAAAACGTACTAAAGCTCAAGGCTTTAAACCCACAAGCAGTGAGTAGTTTTAGATAGATGGATGGATAGATTTATTTCTCTCTCTTGAATTTTCATGAATTATGATCAGTACAGTCATAGAAAAAAATATTAGACCACTCTTTCTTTAATTTCTTGTCCATTTAAAAGTCTGCTTCCACTTAATCTTCATTAAGTAGATTAATCTACATCTGGGCAAATATAATAACAACAAAAAAGGCTCATAATTAAGTTTAATTTCAGTTTAATTTGCATTTTTTTATTGGCAGTGACAAAAATCACTTCCGTAGCAATAACATTGTACTGACAAATACAGTGCTTTTAGTCATTGCATGGTTTTGTGTTCATTGATTCCCACAGGTGATAAACCTTTAGTGGAACAAGGCATTAAGATGAACAAGGAATTGAAGAAAACAGCAGAGTGGTCTAATCATTTTTTTTTTCCATGACTGTATCTATAGTTTACCCTTTACTCTTCCTTGGGAAAGTTCTGGTTGGTTACATCTTACATTCAGTTGAGGGTGTCTAATTTAACTCAGCATGATTCTTGTTGGTGTAGAACATCTTGAAAAGAATTTACCCATATGGTGTAGTAGGTGAAAATTAGTTTGGAGGTTACAGTCTTGCTCTACTATAAAAAGAACAAATGGATTTTACAAACCAAGATTCTCTCATGGAGACAACAGAAGATCTTCACAGGCTCAAATCCCTATTTTGGAAGGAATTTTGAATTACAATAATGTTAGGTTGCTCTAATTTTCAACACATATTCTGTGCATCAAGACATTTTACCACTTTTTTTCGTATTTTCTTGTATACAAAAACAGTTTAAAATGCAGGATAGTGCCGTATAGTATACAGAAACAACATGTTATATGTATATGTCAGAGTTTCAACATGGCTTATCCAACGTACAAGGGGCAGTAATTGAGGAGTCCCACTTTTTACCCCTCAGTTGTCCAGACCATTTAATCCAAAAATAGTTACTTTCGGGGTAACTGGACATGGACGATTTGTTGAACATGTTTCAGCTCTCATCCAAGAGGCTTCTTCAGTTCTAACTGACTACTCAGGAGTTGTGCTATTTAACCTCAAATACGCTGCATACCCGTGAAAGGAGGTTGTTGCAGAAAGCAAAAAAAAAAAACTAGTGAGGGAGTTAACCTATTCCAGGTTAGCTGAATGAACAGTCTGGACATTGGAATGGAGGGAGTGGTATTGGTGTCATCTGAGTTTGACTTTGTGTTGTTGCTTGGTTGGAGTACTTTATTTTCCTCTATGTGATGAAACTGTTGTCTTTGTGAGGGATGGGAGAGAATTTTTCTGGGAACAGAAATGTCTCAAACCCTCTGTCTTCTCTGGCCAGGATATGGACATCCTCATCCACAAAATGATGTCCCTTGTCCTCCAATTGTAAATTAACTTTGGAGTCCTGTGCCAATGAGCTGGCTCTTCTGTATTGTTGCCTATGTTTGTACTGTAGTTGTTGAAGTCCTCTTTGCACTGTACTGCGTACGCAACATAGTTTTTGGTGAGGTACTTTGTCTTTTCGATGGACGTGTTTTTGTCCGATAGTATTGGTGGGTTCAGAATGAAGTTTTTCATCTGTTCCAGCAACATAGGGAATAGCAATGTTATCCCTTTTGCTTTCATTTTCCTTTCCGTTGTGTTTGGTGGTTTTGGCTGCTTAAGAGAGTGTCAACTTTGTGTAGCTACAGGTTTTAAAGCTCCCCCAATGTGGGCCTGTTCCTTAGCCTTAGCATCCAAATGCGAAGGGATGTGTCTGGCTCTGTGGTCTAGAGTTCTGGACCCCCCTAATTTCTGTGGTCTTCAAGAAACCTACTATGCCCAGTTGCCCAGAAGTAACATTTTCTGGATGAATTTGGGTTTTCTACCCTTTTTAGCCCATAATTTTAGTTGTCACCAGTTTGCACAAACACCTTTAAGCAAACATTATTGCACACGCACTTTTGAAAGAATCCTGACCAAGTGAATACACCAGCCATCAGTTAAATCCAAGCTTCGAGATGCAATTTTGCATTTACATTTCCTCGCTCACAGTGGAGTAATTAACATCACTTTAATGGAAGGCTATAAAGCTGCAGCAAAAACTTTGCAAAAATTAAAGTGTTACCGACAAACTAATCATCACAGTGTGCCTGTAACAACAAGGCTAGATGAGAAATGGTTGCTGTGGTTGCTCTGTCAAAGACTGCAGGAGCAGCAACGCAAGATCAATGTTCCTATTACCTCCATTACCATAATCGTACTCCGGCTTTTTATCAGTGGGAAACAATGGTATACAATTCACATTGATAATTGAGTGAACTTCCCAGGTCTGTAGGGAAGGCTATTAAATAAACCTCCGTTCCTCACTAATAACTACACTCTTCTACCTCATTAGTGCAGGCATTTTAATGGTCAGGCTTAAACTTCTCCTGATAATGAGTAAACAGCACAGTGAGCAGTATTATGGGATGAAGAGCAGCTTTATGTTACGGGAAAGTGTTGGAGTCCCGGGGCAAAACTAAGAATGTTTCACCCTAAAGCAGGACATGCATAATAAATCAGGATTAAATGACTGAGATACAGATCTCAGAGTAGAAGACCGCCTGGAAATAGTAAATAGTATTTGCAGTCTCAAACGCAATTATAATAGCGATTGGTAATGAGGCGTGACATGGCATCTTAATCTACTGATGTAAATATGATAGAGGTTATTTGGTGTTAAGAGAGTTGTTGTTCGACACAAACACATTGCATTTATACAGTGTTTTATTCCATTATAATGAAAGTTTGTTGCTCAATGGCACTCGTTTTTTTTTTTTTGCATGTCATAAGTCTAAATGTATGTTCATGTAATGGACGATAAGTAACTCATGTGCTACATACAAGTGAGTTGCGTGAAAAAGAGAAAAGGAGAATAAACAGCCGCTGCACAGTACACACAGGAATCACAGAGCTGTGAAAGTTTTATATTTTAATAGCAAAAAATATCAAGGTGTGTTCAATAATTCAAAAAGAAAAAAAAATATAAACTTTCCTATAGATTCGGTGTAATACATCACTAAACCAGAAGTGTTCTGTGGATCAGGGATTTGAGAACTATAGGATTTACCATAAATGTGGAAACAAATCTATAAATATTTATAAATTCAACTTTTACATCAAGGTAGGGGCCGCAAAATTGCTCCACGGGTCACAAATGGCCTTTGAGACGTGAGTTTGAGACCCCTAGTATACAGAATAGTGAACAGTGAAAAAACATATGTGCCTAATATGTTCAAAAACCACATGCCATTGCATCTATGCTCACATATTGTCGTATGCTTAAATAATTAAGCAGAATTGTAAATGCATTTTAGCAATGAATTTTATTATAAACATAAAGTCATGTGACTAATGGAAGAGTAATGATGCATTAAATGAATTGCCATAACCAGCACCAATATATATTTGATAAATAAAGAGAGAGAAGTGAGCGAACCATAACTGATAAGGCATACTATCCAATAACTGAGTCGGCAACAAGGTTGCCATTAATGTTGCTCTTAGGTCAACCTTTTAATTTGACTTCTCCACCGCCGAATCAAATAACACCAGTTATTGCCCTTATCATTATGATGTAATTCCCCGCTGAGCATGAGTTACGTTAGCTGCAGGCAAAAATGTGGAGCCAATTACTGAAATATCACCCATTCTGCTGCCCTGCTAACATTACTGGGGTATGATTTTTGGTCATAATGTCTAAATTTGTTTCTCATTATAGATAATATTTCCACTCTCTCAGATGGCTCACCTAAAATTATGCTGCCTGGTACTGAGGGCAACGCAAGTGTCTTGTTTTGTCTTTGTCAATTGTTTTCTTCCTACATTGCAAGAAACAGCCACAATAGTGACAGTGTGGAGGATTTCATTAAACCTAATTTAATGTTATGGACCCTTGTAAGACACTATCGGTGATAATTGTTGTCCATTTTTTTGTTTTTATTTGTTGTTAATCACAAAATAAAGGATTATAATTGTAAATATTGTGACAATCAGCAAATTTGTAATCGATTTGTAGCACCCTGAATTGCAATTAAATTAGATCCCAAGGTCTCCTAGATGGTACATCCCCAATGTCTAAGTTGCTTCTTACATTAATCAATGTTCGGTTTGCATAGGAAGATGTAATAAAGCTTGTTTGAGGGGAAGGATATCTGTATATGCCCACTCAATGTTCCACTCCACTGTCGGACGATGAAATATTTCATGCTCAAAGTGACAGGTCTACTGCTGATGTTACAGAAGCATCAATCATTCTGCCAACAGTGACAGAGCTGGTGCTACGGCAGATATTAATTACCTTGTGAACCAGCTCTGTGTCCTCCACACTTGCCCAATTGCATTTCTCAAAGACCATTATAAAAGACAAGGTGATCCGCTCTCTCAGCTCAGCAGTAGACGAAAGACAAATGGAATTACCTTCTGTGGCTACGATGTGTTCAATCTCCAGGACATTTGCTGATTCCAATTATTCCCACTGCTGGCACTTTTCTTACCAACATTAACCTTCCCAACACCCAGTCACAAATATTCAACTCCTGCGAAGAGTGGATAATTCTATTTTGCAACTTGCAATGTTGATTAGAAGTTACTTTTTCTTTTATTTTATTCAAGACAAATTCATTACCTAAGTATAAATCAAAAAGCTGTTTTTAATCCAAAAAAATCCAGAAAAAGTTACTTCCCTGGCAACTGGACGTAGAAGGATTCTAAAAGAAGTTTTGCATCTCATGTGGATTTAAATTACTTTTCCTTTTAAAGAAGGGGCCTCAAACATTTACTCTATTCAAGACAAATGTATAACCTAAAATTTAATTAAAAAAGATGTTTTGAATCCAAAAATCCTGAAAAAGTGACTTCCCTGTCAACTGGACATTGAAGGATTCTAAAATATGTTTTGCCTCTCATCATACACAGACGTGATGCAACTCACTCTGGACATGACGCCTGTCTCTAACGGAGTACAAAAGGTTTCTTGAAAATATGCTGACTATACGAATCATCTGTTCTTTACCCAACGCCCCTGATAACTTTTCTGTTCCCTGCAACAACCTCCTTGTACAAGTACAGATAGGCAGCAACTTTAAGATTAAATACCAGAACTCCCCAGTAATCAGTTAGAATTAGGTGAAGACATGTCTTCAAACCTATTATTGCCAATTGCCTTTGAAGAAACTATTTTTTTATTATTAAATGGCCAGGATGACTAAGAACCTACACAAACTGTTTTTAAAAAAAAATCCCACTCTTTCAGCAGAATAAAATACAGTTTTTTGTTAAACACGTCTGATTGCTTGGTCATATGGAATTCAAAGTTGCGAAATGAGACGGTTGTCACCTTGATAACGTATTAGGAGTGATCCAGTTCTTTGTCGTAGACCACTCCTGAATCGTACGGTAATTTGGTTGCTATGGCTGCGTAGCACAAGTCCGCTCTTCAAAACAGAATCCTTGGCAAGGATGATGGGTTCACTGCCACCTGTATCCTCCACTGTCACTTCCTCCCCCTCCAGAACACTTACATTTAGCACCTACAATAAAAAAAGAACAATTGTTGACAATGTGGCATTAATGCGTTAAAAAATCCCCTAAATGTAATATAATTTTCGATTTTCATCAAACTATAGGGAATGTAGTATCTAACCAATTCAGTATATAAATGCTATGTAGAAGCTTAAAGACTTTACAAATTAATAAACCTTTACTTTATATGTAATTTTGTGTATAGCTCCAAATAACCAATTTTGCTTGACCTCATGTTTTAACATACAAACTACAACTGCGACTTGGGAATATCTTGAGTTAAAAAATATGAATCAAGACAAAAAATGTAAGATTTTATTAAGCAAATGATTAAAACTATTCTTGATTTTTTTTATTTTTATTTATATACAAAAACAATTTCATATTCTGGGACAAACCCATTAGTTGAATGTAAGGGAGAATGGAATCTCATGATAATATTGTGCATATATAGGCTAATGATTTATTTTACTCTCTATATAAACACCATATATTAAGCAGATTCTTAGTTTTTTTTGACTACTTTGGTAAGTTTCATAACATTTTGACCATTATATGTTAATTAAAAAAATTACATTCTCAATTTCCTATGGTCATGTCTTTCATGTCTCATGCTTCTCAATTCATTTTCAGCAAATATGTTTTTTTTTGCATAAATTTACATTCCAACTTGCTAATTAGTCGTTATAATATTTTGATGCTGTATTTTCTCCTCACGCATCCTCTCTAAATTTGAAGGCGCGCAGAAAAAAAAAAAAACAACACAGCCCTCTGTCAAAAAGTATCTCCTCTTTTCGCGACAGCAAGCTTGGTTGAAGAGCAATTAGTGTCGCCTGAAAGCATTTCTCTCGAGATGGCAATAGATCCAATGAAATCCCATCACATGGAAAACCCTGACACACTGAAAAGCTCATCACGATCAAACTGGGCTTCTTTATGTCCTGCCTTGTTCCCCAAAGGCACAACATGATGAAGGATTTCCTGTGCCTCATCCCAAGTTGATTAAAGGAGCAAACCTGTGTTGGCCTCCATTATTCATACTCTCTAACATACCTGCTCAATGTTGCTTCATAATTGACAATATTGGAAAAATGTTACATTTCAGAAAGAATAAAAATTCAATAAAAATGTTCAAATGAAGTGCCCCATTTTTTTTTTTTCTAATTTTTTTTTTTTTCTAATTTATTTTTTAGACTTTACTTAATTTCCTAAAGGAAACTCCTGATTATTTAGAATCTATCTATTTAACTTTCTTTCTGTCTGTCTGTCTGTCTATCTATCTGTCTATCTGTCTGTCTGTCTGTCTGTCTGTCTGTCTGTCTGTCTGTCTGTCTGTCTGTCTGTCTGTCTGTCTGTCTATTTATCTATCTATCTATACATCTATCCACCATCTATCTACACATGTATCTTTCTATCTGTAATGATGGGTTGATGAGGCTTTGTGAAGTGTTTCGACACATCGCAAAACTGTATCGAAACTGTGTCACTGATTACTGACACCTGCTGGACTTTATAAATCCCTACAGGCAACCTTGTTGACAGACTCAACTGACACTCTTATGGCGACCTAGTATATACAATAATTTGTTTAATGTGTACTTTAAGTCATTGCATATTTTTTATATTTAGAATACTTTGATATTTTCAGACACGGGCAATGAATAATGTGAACATATATCATAACGTAAAAATTAAAGTGAACAGTACACAGTAACGATACAGTGTATCTATGTATCTTTACTTCTATACATCTATTTATCTATACATTTATCCATCTATACATATATCTATCTATCTACACATCTATACATCTAACACCTCAAATTCAGCTCTAGGGAGTAAATATCCAGCTTTTAATCTTCATGCTGTCAGGATCTTCCATCACCTCACTGTATATTGTCTGACACAACAGTATAATAACTCATAACAATAAACCCGGCTTCCAGGGTACTTACCTGAACTTCAATGCCATAGCCAAGGTAAACAGTCACCAAGTAGAAACACTCAATGTCACTGTTAGGCTGTTTGATTTCGATGTTGCCCTCAGGTTCAGTGAAATTTTCACCACATGGTCCTGTGGGGAACAGATGGAAACCAATGAGCCCGGTTTATAATGTTAATCAATGTTTTTGGAAAGTTCTTCTGTCCAACACTAGACATTTCTTGTTTACATCAAATGCTGCACAAAGACAAAATGGTAAAAAATAAATGTGTAATTTTTCTAAAACCTATATTGAAGTAGTGTGTTTATGTGTTGACACAGTTATTTATAGAATGCATTTGGTCTGTTATCACACTAATTCAGGGGAAATTACTTGCCAATATCGGTATTGGTTCATATTGGTATCAGGAATTAAGTTTTTGCAATATCAATTAATATTGGTATCAGTAAATGTTATATCGGACATACCTAATAAAAAGTAACATTAACCTGTACCTAAAGTTTCGATAGATAGACTGAAACTTCTGGGTGTTCTTAATGTACATTAGAGACATTAAATTATAACATTGTTATCCAGTTGCTCACAGTTTTGAACCATTGAGAAACTCGTTGTGTGGAAAATATAGAACAATAATGTCAAGCATTGATAGGTAGTGATGTATGAACACTTATGCGAGGTTTGAATACTTATAACAATTGATTTATTGCAGAATTCTTAATCAGGGCTGATGTTGATAATGTTGACATATCATATTTTTATTAGTATAATTTTAATAAAAACATATTTCTATTTCAATGATAGCTATAAATAATGAATTAAGAAAAATACAATTTAAAGTTTGGAAGGTTAGGGTGAGGATCGCAAGGTTTCAAGTCCGAAAACACCAATTGCAATACATTTGTCATGCAATTTGTCTGTAAACCAGGGGTCTAAAACTGGCCCTTAGGCAATTTTAAAACAATATTTTGCGGTCCCCACCTTGATGTCAAAGTTGAATGTTAGCGTGGCCCACAAGATTGATTAACGGGCAGAATGTATTGCAATGGAGACTTGGCTTCATTGCATTATTTACTTACTTTAAATGATACAACTCTAGTGATATGAACTTTACATCATCACAGTAAATGTAAAGATTCTGCTGGTCAGTGTTGTATCGCACAGAATCTGTGCGAAACTGATTTTTTATTAAATTTTTTTTGTATTGAACACTAGTAGCTGACGCAGTCCTTTGGGGAAATGATATTGTGGGCAGTGGCCCTCAACTTTTTCAAGTTTGAGACCCCCCTTTCACCCATGACAAGTACATACTCTGGATTTCAACCTGGACTCTCATTTCTCTCAGCAAAAAATTTTAATATACTTTTTATTTTTGTAAAGTCTTGCTTATTATTGCTTGTGTTTGTCATCACTGCAACGTCCTTTGTTATGTCCCTAAACAAATCATCTAATAACTGAAGGCCTAAACTTTTAATTTTCACATACGGATAAAACATCATTTCCCTAAAATATGCGCCAAAGCATCAAAGCATAACAGATTCACCTGCAATTGCTTTATTAGTATATTTATATTCTTATTGCTTTAAAAACAAACAGTTAACAACATGATATCTTGTTCAATCTTGATTTTATACATTTAAATTTAGTCATGACAAATTTAATGACAGTTGTGCTGCACCTGACATCTGCGTTTTAGGAGAATCCACCATTACACTCCATCTTTTCAGTTTTCTTACAGTATAGCAGACTACAATGTAAACTACACACCCAGCCATACACACCATGTCATAGTTTGCAATATAATAGTAGTCTTGTAATCTAATCCAGAAGATGGAAAATTTTGGCTGGGGCAGCATTAATACAACACACAACAATGCAATGCTGACTAATCATTTATTTATTTGTTATCATGTGTAATACTGCCTGGGATGGCTGAGCAGGAATTGATGAGGGGCTGTTGACTGAGCCTTGACAGAATAAATAAAACACTGAGGTTTGAGATCCCACCTCATATTATGTATTGCAATGTTGTACCTCCCAAAATACCTGCTGGAGTAGATTATTAAAATCGGTCTCTGAATACACACAGAAACAGACCTCTGAGCAGCCTCTCTGTGTATTGGCCCTAATTTCACAAGCTACAGTCAATTTCGCACACACCAATTTCCATATGTCCTGACTGCAGAATTAAATTAGTAATTTGTTTTAATTGATGGTGTTTAATCATCACAAACACCTCCTAATGAATATATACTTCGAAGTTGTGCTGCATTGAGGCCCCTAGTTCATTGTTTAGAAGATTGGGTTGCAACCCTGAGGTCGCAAGAGATTTCTTTTTTGGGTCCTCTCACATTCACAGTTGTTTTACAGTTACAGTTACTTTTTTTTCTTGGTCAATACTTGAGTTACAGTAATTGTTCAGGTATTATTAGATCAACAGTAAAATATCCTTATAGATGTTCAATAGTCTGCATTGGTAGCCCAGTGGTTAAGGAAGCAGATTTGGGTCCAGAAGCCTCAGGGTTCAAATCCACCAGCTGCCAGGTTTCTTCTGAGCATAGCATCCTCCCAACCCACATAACTTCCAGTGGGCTCACCACCCACAGGAAGGCTCACAGAATGAGGCATTGTGATTTAAGTGGAGACGTGGAGGACAGTGCTACTAACCATGCTGATTCCACCAGATAAGAGATAAACTAGCAAAATGTATGGATGG
>JAFBJS010057471.1:0-19722 GCA_016785265.1 Paraplagusia blochii | reverse complement strand
TGGACATCGTTAACGATAACATGTTGTCCTTGTTTTGAGTTTCCAAAAAAGAACCGGTGTGTGGCTGGTTAGCTCAATGATAGTGATGCAGACTGGGGAACCTGAATATGTGGGTTCAAGACCCATCCATCCATGAGAGCTCCTGCCACGAGATACAGACCGAAAGTTGGAAGTTGCTGAGGGTTATAGACAACAGATGCGGGCTTCCGAGATTGTATCGCTAAGTGAGGAAGACGCTTGTTTTTCCTGGGCAACTAATTTTTGTCATAAATGTCGTGAAGCAAAAAATTTAAGATCAACTTTGTCAGATTGTGGATTTGATCCATGTTTAGTCTGTGTCACAACCACCGACTCTTTCTGGGAAACTGGTTTACATCATGGACATTGTTAACGATAACATGTTGTCCTTGTTTTGAGTTTCCAAAAAAGAACCGGTATGTGGCTGGTTCGCTTAATGATAGTGATACAGACTTGGGGTCTTGAGTATGTAGGTTCAAGTCCCAGAGCGGAGACAAGTGACAAGGTGTGTGTAGGAAGAGTAGGAATCTCCATATAGAATGGCCCGAAACAGAAATAACTCGTTGACGCTGTTTTGACAAATTAATTTACCTCAATCTAATATCATTGGTTGTTAAAAGATCATACAATGTTTTTCTTGGCTAATAGTAAGTTAAACTAAGGTGTGGGACGTGTTTCCGTACCTTCAGGTTTCAAAGAATGTGACACTACCACTGACCTAAGCAGCCACAACTTCTTACTTAGTGGGAAACTCAAGTGTCAAGAACATTGAAAACTGTAACATCTCAACCCTGTCATGCATGAGCTTTGATTGACTCTGGGCCAAATAAGAGTTTCTCACAAAAATCAGGGACGTGACAGGTTGGCTGAACAGTAGTGATGCAGACTGTGGAACCTGAGCTCATGGGTTTGAGACCCGACTCAACACAAGAGCTCCTGCTTCAAGATGTAAACCAAAAGCTGGCAACCCCAAGGAATCTGAGAGACATTTTGACGTAGTCCCTCATTATCATCTTGTGTGTTGAGTCTTCCCTTGCTGTCCTCTCTTTCTTCTTTCCTTTAATCCTTATTTCCTAAAGACTAACTCATTTGGCTGGGGACTTCACATCCCAGAGTCCCTATTCACTACCCCAGAACCCCGTGAGTGTGAACTGGAATCATTACTTAGCCTCCAAATCCTGGACCAACTCCTCTTGGACTCTATAGCCTTTGTACTTTCACTGAATGGTCTTTAAAGAACCTTTTTGTAGATAACCTGAGTTAATAAATTGAATTAATTTTTCTCTTTGCTGCCCATCCGTCCTGGCTGAGGAACCCCACCATTGTCGGTTACCCTGAGATTTCATCTTTTTATTTCCCCGTCTACACGGACAGAGGGTCTGGGGCTCGTTCCTGAACCGGTGTGAGGATCTGTGAGGGCCGGGGTATTGTCCTGTTTGTTTACATCTTGTTTATTTTACTTGTTAGTAAAGTACCTTGGGTATAACAGCAAACCAAAAGCTGGCAAACACAAGGAATCTGAGAGACTTTTCTTGCTGTTCTCTCTCCTTTCCTATAAACCTTATATCCTAAGGACTAACTCATTCAGCCAGGGACCTCATGCCCCCGGAGTCTCTATTCTGTCTCCCTCCCCTTGGACTCTATAGCCTTTGTACTTACACAGCAAGGACTTTAAAGAACCTCATTGTAGATAACCTGAGTTCATGGAACGGTAGTGATGCAGACTGTGGAACCTGAGCTCATGGGTTTGAGACCTGGCTCAGCACAAGAGCTCCTGCTTCAAGATGCAAACCAAAAGCTGGCAACCCCAAGGAATCTGAGAGACATTTTGACGTAGTCCCTCATTATCATTTTGTATGTTGATTCTCTTCATGCTGTCCTCTCTTTCTTCTTTCCTTTAATCCTCATTTCCTAAAGACTAACTCATTTGGTTGGGGACCTCATGTCCCGGAGTCCCTATTCACTACCCCAGAACCCCGTGAGTGTAAACTGGAATCATTACTTAGCCTCCAAATCCTGGACTAACTCCTCTTGGACTCTATAGCCTTTGTACTTACACAGCAAGGACTTTAAAGAACCTCTTTGTAGATAACCTGAGTTCATGAATTGAATTAATTTTTCTCTTTACTGCCCATCTGTCCTGGCTGAGGAACCCCGTCACTGTCGATCACCCTGAGGTTTCATCTTTTTATTTCCCTGTCTACACGGACAGAGGGTCTGGGGCTCAGTCCCGAACCGGTGTGAGGATCTATAAGGGCCGGGGTATTGTCCTGTTTGTTTACATCTTGTTTATTTTACTTGTCTAAGTGCCTTGGGTAACGGCTACGATTCGGCTCTAGTTGGACATAAGTATTTAGGGTCGGGATGTCCACACTGTGGAAAGGAGAACTTGAAAACGTCTAAGGTGAAAACCATATTCCATACCGTATCAGCCCAAGATAATTTATAACTTGTTAGTCGAAATGCCAACATGTACAGAAGAGACTTGAGCTTTAAATTAAACTCTGTAAAAAACCTATTACAAGTTTTGAACAGGTTCAAGATGTGGTTTTCACTCAAGAAATCTTGGTAGGTAAGCTGTAGAAATGAGACACGACACAGTTTGGTTTAAGGTCTTGTTATCACAACCTCAGTGAGAGTTTCTCTAAGATGACCAATGGTCAGGTCAGTGTCTGGACATTTAGTTTTATTAAAGTTTCACATTTGACTTTGACTGAAATTAAAGAAAGAGTTTACATAAAGTGGATAGATTACATTCTTTACCTAAAAGGAAAAAAAAAAAAACATGCAAACTATTCAAGTCACCATGACTTTCCATGTAATCTTTGACGCGGCCAGAAGAAAACTGATGAACTATGTCTCATCATAAGGATGACATGGACAGACCAGACCCCAAAATCAGATGGATCCATGTCTGATTTTGGAGACCATTCACAGTCCATCACTCAGACACACTCAGATAACATTCTTTACCTAAAAGGGAAAAAAAAAAAACATGCAAACTATTTAAGTCACCATGACTTCTCATGTACGTAACCTTTGCCGTAGCCAGAGGACAACTGATGAACTATATCTCATCATTAGGATGACATATGATGGCCAGTCCACAAAATCAGATGGATCCATGTCTGATTTTGGAGACTATTCATAATCCATTACTCTGACTGGATTTCTTTAAAAGCCAGAAAAAAGGAGCATGAAAAGTTGGGAAGTAGTGAAACGTGAAGAAAAAAAAAAAATCCAGTGCATTCGTTTTTAAGTGGATGTAAAGTAAAATGTTTGTATTGATTAATTTAGATCAGTGACTAAAAACCTAATCACAGAACATCATGGTGACCTGTACACAACTTAATGAATACATGAGTAAAACAACAATATTCTCCATGTCCTGGTCTGAAAGCAGGATCTTCTGTTGATGCTCTTCATTAGGTGTATGGATCCAGCACCTGTGGGAGGAGATTCACAGATTAATTGACTGATGTCAGCATTGGTGTCAACATTCATCTCCATATTATTCAGTTCACAGAATTTAATTAATACAAATTTAAATGTCATATTTAACCATGGTTTGTCTCTTTGCCAAGAACATCTTCTCTTAAAGAAGCCTAAACACGCAACCTATTCCATGTCCCTACCAGATTAACACTGCAGTTAGGATTTTGCAACATTCTCCCTGCACGTAAACAGTAAAACGACTTGAACAGAGGAATAACGCCCTCTGCTGGGAGGCCTCCCAACACCACGTCAAAGTCTGAGCAGGACAGACAAGTCTTTACTAGAAGAGGGACTTGGCAGGAGACAAACCATAGGAAGTAAATATGGTAAGGACATTCAAGACTATAAACATCTGTGAACTGAATGTCAAGTATATGTTGAAGAATTAAACTTATCGTCAACGGTTAAACTCATCTTTGAATGTATTCTGACTCGTCCAGGATGAAGCTCCTTCCAGTTCCAGTCTATTGCATTAAAAAAAAAAAAAAAAAATTATGAGCAACATGAAGAATCAGTAATAAAATTAACTAGAGAAGGACACTTATCTTTTCAGTGATGTTCAACATAGGGGTATGGCTCCAACTGCGGGGGAAGAAAATACATTTGTAGTATTCTGTACTGATGTTACCACATTCAAGACTTCACTCGAGATGTTGCTGCACCAGGTAATAAATGACCACAGTAAATATGTTAGTGATACAAGTACAAGACAGTGAAAATTATACCAGCAGTTTAAAATGGTGCTCACCAGGAAGTCAGCGTCCTCATCTGTCCTCCACCTGTAGTCTCATGTTCCAGTCCAAGGTCTATTGGAGCAAAAACAAACCATAAGCAACCAGTCATTCAAGGACAAACGTGAAAGAAACAAAACAAACTTAACTTTGTGTTGATGTTCTTCAAATGGAGGATGGATCAGGCACCAACCTGGGGCAGGAGATACAGAGACAGGATGTTACTATATTAAAGCAGGACAAGTTCAGGTGAAGCTCACACCAAGGTTCTGTCCATTAACCACCATCACCCAGGTGCCCTTCATGTTCAGCAGTTGTCAGGTGGTAGATTTTAATGACATCCAGCTCACAGATAAAAATTAGTTGTAAATATTAACTTATCCTTTACCAAGTCTTGCGTTGTCTCTTGTGCCAAATGCATTTCCTGTTAAAGACACTAAACACGCAATCTGTCCCTAACCAGATAATGGCAGCATATCTTTAACTCTGCAAACATGGCCGTACAGGTTAGTAGTCAATCAGAATTTTACAGAAGATATTCTCTGCTGGGAGGCCTCCCAAAACATCACCTTACTTCAGAGCAAGATACAAGTCTTGTACTGGGAAATGGATTCAACAAAAGGACACCGTAAGACTCAGTATGGACAGCAAAGAGAAAAACTTAAATTTGTGTTTCACACAATTTGTCATTGGCAAGAGTTAAACCTTCTGTGAGCTGAAGGTGAAATACTAAAAGTAGTGTAAGCTAACGTAGACTTAATCGAGCCCCTTACAAATTCCATCAAAATTAGCAGCTAATGACAACTTTAATATTTATGAATCCTACAGCTAAAGTTGACAGGAGATAAAAGTCCATATACAACCCTGGCAGGGATTAGGATGGAGCTCCACCATCAGCTGCGGTGAGTCTGGGTTATTGTGGCTCAGGACCTGAAGAACAAAGACAAATATATGGTCTATTCACATGAAAAACTTAAGCGCATTTATGATACATTAGGACAGGGATGTCAAACCAGACCCACAAATGGTTGGTGTGGCTGCAGGTTAGTTTTAACCAACCAGCAGCAAAACTGACCTGAATCTTCAGTGGGTTTGTCGTCCTCATTGGTTGGAACCAAACCTGCAGCAACAGTTGCCATTTGAGGAAGTATGACAAAAAAAAAAGTAAAAAGTGTACACAACAGAATAGAGCAGGGAAGTACAAACTCACCTTTTAATGGAATTCTTCATAGGACGTATGGATCCCATGTCAATACACGTGGGACAGAGACAGAAAAAAAAAAAATTAGAAAAGAATGTAGCCACATTCAATCAGGATGTTCAATAGGAAGTGAATATTGTAAATACATTTGAGACTAAACATATTTGAACTGAATGTCAAGTATATGTTGAAGAATTAAACTTACCGTAAACGGTTAAATTAATCTTTGAATGTATTCTGACTTGCCCAGGATGAAGCTCCTTGCAGTCTACTGCATTTAAGAAAAAAAAGTAAGCAACATGAAGAATCAGTAATAAAAATAACTAGAGAAGGACATTTATCTTTTCAGTGATGTTCAACATAGGGGGTATGGCTCCAACTGTGGGGGAAGAAAATACATTTGTAGTATTCTGTACTGATGTTACCACATTCAAGACTTCACTCGAGATGTTGCTGCACCAGGTGATAATAAATGACCACAGTAAATGTTAGAGATACAAGTACGGGACAGTGACAATTATACCAGTAGTTTAAAATGGTGCTCACCAGGAAGTCAGCGTCCTCATCTGTCCTCCACCTGTAGTCTCATCTTCCAGTCCAAGGTCTATTGGAGCAAAAACAAACCGTAAGCAACCAGTTATTCAAGGACAAACGTGAAAGAAACAAACGTATCTTTGTGTTGATGTTTTTCCAAATGGAGGATGGATCAGGCACCAACCTGGGGCAGGAGATACAGAGACAGATGTTAGTATATTAAAGCAGGACAAGTTCAGGTGACGCTGACACCAAGGTTCTGTCCATTAACCATCACCCAGGTGGCCTTCATGCTCCACAGTTGTCAGGTGGTAGATTTAAACGACATCCTGCTCACAGATAAAATTAGTTGTAAATATTAACTTATCCTTTACCAAGTCTTGCGTTGTCTCTTGTGCCAAATGCATTTTCTATTAAAGACACTAAACACGCAATCTGTCCCTAACCAGATAATGGCAGCATATTTTTAAATCTTCAAACACGGTTGTGCAGGTAAGTAATAAATAAGAATTTTACGGAAGATATTCTCTGCTGGGAGGCCTCCCAAAACATCACCTTACTTCAGAGCAAGATACAAGTCTTGTTCTGGGAAATGGATTCAACAAAGGGACATCGCAAGACTCAGTGTGGACAGCAAAGAGAAAAACTTATATTTGTGTTTCACACAATTTGTCATTGGCGAGTTAAATCTTCTGTGAGCTGAAGGTGAAATACTGAAAGTAGTGTAAGCTAATGTAGACTTAATCAAGCCCCTTACAACACAAATTCCATCAAAATTAGTAGCTAATGACAATTTTAGTATTAATGAATCCTGCAGCTAAAGTTGATTGGAGAGAAGATAAAAGTCCATATACAACCCTGGCAGGGATTAGGATGGAGTTCCACCATCAGCTGCGATGAGTCTGGGTTGTTGTGGATCAGGACCTGAAGAACAAAGACAAATATATGGTCTATTCACATAAAAAAAAAAAAAAACTGTATTCATGACATATTAGGACAGGGATGTCAAACCAGACCCACAAGGGTTGATGTGGCTGCAGGTTAGTCTCAACCAACCAGCAGCAAAACTGACTTGGCTCCTTAATCAACAGACCTGAATCTTCAAACAGCTGATTGGTCAGTGGGTTTGTCGTCCTCAATGGGTTGGAACCAAAACCTGCAGCAACAGTCACCCTTTGAGGAAGTATGACAAAAAAATAAAGTTAAAAAAATGTAGACAACAGAATAGAGCAGGGAAGTAGAAAAACAACTCACCTTTTTAATGGAATTCTCCATAGGGTGGATGGATCCAGCACCAAGACATGTGGGACAGAGACAGAAAGGTGTGAATGATGTTGCCAGAGTCAATCAGTACATCTTGAGTCAAGTATACACCAACAGCACCCAGCACTGATCATAACTATTGTAATACACTGGTGTATTAGTGTTTAATCGCGGTTAAGTGGTTCAAACACAAGTGACCACCCCTGGTACCCTGACAGTCACTGAGTCTTCAAGCTATTCAGTTCACAAAGCTAACACGTAAAAACTAGTTTGAAGTATTTACTTAATCTTTACCAGGATCTGGTTTGTCTCTTTGTCAAGCACATCTACTCTTAAAGACCCTAAACGCGCAATCTAATCTGTTCCTACCAGATTACAGAACTACATCCAGAAATTTGTAATCCTAGCCCTGCATCTAAGCGCAAGAAGTATAGTTTCAGAGGAACAAACTCCTCTGATGGGAGGCCTCCATGTTTCAGAGGATTTAACCCCTCCGCTGGGAGGGGTGAATTGTCACAGAAGGACAGACAAGTCTTTACCAGGAAATGGACTAGACAAAGAGACAACAAAGTCTGAACTAGTAGATTTATTGTCATGGAAAAAAAAAAACTTAACATTTTGTGAACTGAATAACCATACAACTCATCACAACATCATACAATCTTATAAATATACATTAAACAAACTGACCAGAATGATGAGCAGCAGCAGCCAGTTGGAGGGAAGTTTTTAAAATGGAATCCAGGCCAGGGTGTTGGCTAATAAGCCAGGAAATGGACTAGACAAAGACAACAAAAAGTCAAAACTAGTAGATGAACATGGACAACAGATTTTTAACATTTGTGAACTGAATAGCCATTCAACTCCCCACAACATTATAAAGTCTTACAAATATACATTAAACAAACTGACCAGAATGATGAGCAGCAGCAGCCAGTTGGAGGGAAGTTTTTAAAATGGAGTCCAGGCCAGGGTGCTAGCTAATAAGCCAGGAAATGGACTAGACAAAGACAACAAAAAGTCAAATCTAGTAGATGGTCATGGACAACACATTTTTAACAACATTTGTGAACTAAATAGCCATTCAACTCCCCACAACATTATAAAGTCTTACAAATATACATTAAACAAACTGACCAGAATGATGAGAGCAGCAGCCAGTTGGAGGGAAGTTTTTAAAATGGAGTTCAGGCCAGGGTGTTGGCTAATAAAAAAAGCCAGGAAATGGACTAGACAAAGAGACAACAAAAAGTCAAAACTAGTAGATGGTCATGGACAACACATTTTTAACAACATTTGTGAACTGAATAGCCATTCAACTCCCCACAACATTATAAGGTCCTACAAATATACATTAAACAAACTGACCAGAATGATGAGAGCAGCAGCCAGTTGGAGGGAAGTTTTTAAAATGGAGTCCAGGCCAGGGTGTAGATTAAGAGCTAGCAAATAAAAAGCAGTGAAACACAAGAAAAGCATCTTTAGAATAGTGCTCTAGAATGAGCCACATCTCCAAATACTGAAGATAAATAAAATAATGACTCAAGAAAACTTAACTACCTGGTAGATCTAGAAGAGTCAAGTCCAATATCCAGCAACAGGTAACAGAAATGGGTGGAAGCACATTGGACCACATGTTTCATGATGATCAAACCTGAAAAATACACAAGCGTGAGCAAAGAACACCATCAAAGAAATAATGTGCACAAAAATCCAAAAACACTGATCACATTCAATGCAAACTCATGAAAACGTAAAACAATGACGCTGTAACACAATTCAAACAGGGAACACGTTCACCAAACAAATTATGCTAGCATTGTTGTATACTTCCTTGGGCAATCTTGCTACTTGCTTTACTAAAGTCTAAGCTATTTAGTTCACATTATTACCAAAAATCGGTCAAAACCGACCACAATAACGAAGAAACACCGAAAAAACCTCCTACCTTCCAGCGTTAGCCTCCTCGTCGACCATGCCGCGCTGCCAATTAGGAACAATTCGATTCACCTGTGGGTTTTAAATCAAGTGGAGTACGCGCCACTCCACTTATTTATAAGTCTTTTTCATTGGTCGGTTTTCCCTCAACTTTGTGACATACGAACAACAATTACAGCGATTGGTCCGTTTCCTAATAAGGCCTGGATCCTGCCGCTGCTTTTTGTTATTATTTTAATTTTTTAATTAGTGGGTCGGGACGGTGTGAAAGCTCGAGATGAGCTGTATCATAATGCATTTATCGGTTAATTTCAAGTTTTACACTAAGCTTTCGAAAAGTTCAGGATAGTTTTGAGAGAAAAACAAACAAAAAACAGATTAAAATAATCAAATCCATTCATTTTGATCAAATAAAGAATTTTTATTTACAAATAAATTGTAATTTTTACCATTATTATTAATTCTATTATTAAGTTTCATTTAAAAAAGGTTATTATTATTATTATTAATTATTTATATATAATATATAAATAATATAATCAAAAGTAAATTGCAAAATAATATAAAATGGACGTCAAATTCCTTATACACCTTCCACCAAAAAACCCAATTAATCAAATAAATTCGTTTTATTCTAATAAAGATTTTCTTATTTACAAATAGAGTATTATGTTTTCTTATTCTGTTGCAATTATTATGTTGTACATTATTTTTATTGTATAAAATGTAAATGCCTTTTTTATTCTGCACCTGCACTTCAGGATCTTTTCAGCATAAGTAGTAAAAGACTGCCATCTTTTGGTCTAAATAGGTGGTGTCGTGAGCACTTGAAGCTTCGAGACATGAACACTTTCTAAGCCTCTTTAGGCTTCATCTCACGTCATCATTTCGAGATAAATCTCTACGGAAGTACGTTATAAGTCTAACGTAATTTCAGATACTACTTGATTTGAACAATCCCTGCAGCCACTCCGGCCCTTGGTGGAAAAGTTTGGACATGGCTGAAACACACCTCCAATTAAGAGCCCCGCCCCTCATGAGTCGAACCTTTCGCGCTCTTTTCCTGATCAATCAAAAGACTGAAACGGAAGCGGCGTGTGACGTCAAACAGGGCCTCACTCTTTAAAGGCCCAAAGGGGGCAGGTAGTTAATCTGCAAAGAAGGTTCGAAGTGTTGGAAACGTTCGACAGGGACAGAAAGGTAGGGTAGGTTGGGGTTTTTACCCGGTAAATCGACTTCAACTAAATACCTGAGACTTCACTTGAAGTGGAGGAAGAAGACGTTTATTTGTTAAGGTTCACTTTGCTGAAATTTTTCGGTTTAGGGCGTGTGTTCACTCATTTAGTCACGTTTTATCCGTTAATTGGTTAAAAAATTACTTCAGTCTTCTTTAGTAATTGTCAGTGTTGTGTTATATTTGCAGTGCAGGCGTTGGCGTTTGTCTTCCTGTCCAGTGAGACCATGTCGTGAACTTCCTAACACTGATGAAACTGAGAGTCAAACTCGGGTTTGTTTATCGATAAAGCGTCAACTTCTTTGCTAACAATGGGTTTGTTCCAGGTTGAACATCCTGAAGTAAGGAGCCGTTTGACATCTATCATGTTGTTGCATTATTTCTGTTACAAGAGCTTAATTTATTTATTTTTAATAAAATTAGTTCTGACTCTGGAACTTAAATCTTCCTCCTGGTCAGAACTGCTGCTACAATAATCCAGACCTTCCTACTGTGTCCTGAGGTTTGTCTTAAATAATCTGTAATGGTTTGTTTGTTGCGTAGGAGACTTATTTTACCTGTTTAGATCCTGGTCCACAAGGATCCGGACTGACCACAGCTGACGAGAGACTCCATCCTCAGCCCTGAAATGGGTTTTTATTTTTCTTTTTTCCGTCTATGTTCATGTGAATGTTTCACTGAACGTCAGGTCATGGTATAGGTCACTTTAATTCTGTAGTCCTTTAGTTGTATAAATACTTGAAATTCAGCTCACAGATGTTTAAAACCTTTGTTTCACATGACAAATAAATCCAACAATTCTGTCCAACTGACTATTTGGTCTCATCTCTACTGTTCTCAGTCTGTTGTCTCTCTACGACGTCCATTTCCTTGTAAAGACCCTTTTGTGGCATCGCGGTGTCGTTGGGAGGCCTCCCAGCAGAGGAACTCTGTCTTCTGGAACATCTGTCTTACGTTTACTCGCAGAGAAACCTTTACTAATTCAATCAGAACCTTTACTAATTCAATCAGAACCTTTACTAATTTAATCAGAACAGGTTAGATTTGTGCGTTCAAGGTCTTTAATAGAAAAAAAAAAAAAAAAACTTGTTTCCCAAATTCTGAGTGAGTCGAATATTTGAGGTGAGTAGTGACAATGTCTGCCCATCTTCTCCCACAGGTCTTTGTGCTGAATCCATATTCCTAATGAAGAGCTCCTCTCATGGCAGTGGATGAAGATGAATGTAGGTAAAAAATATATTAAGATACATAAATCTTTACATACACACTTCATGTATTATAATATAAATAAAACTAAACTTAGCTACGAATGATACAAACTGCATTCAGGTCTTGCACCTGTGATTTTCTGGGGTACTTATTTGGTGTCAATCAGACATGGGGATTCGAGTCGCACAAAGACTTGTGACTTTACATGAGACTTGCCGTGTAAGACTCGACTTGACTCGGACTTCGGTGTTATGACTCGCGAGTCAAGAATAAAGTCCCTAATAAAGGAATTATCTATTATCATGAAACTTATTTCACTTTTTCTGATGCTTTTCCCAGCGCTATGGAAAAATTGCAGGCAACGCTAAGGTTTGTAACGCATGTGTGCTGCCTCAAGTTTAGGTTTCATATCACAGTTGCGGTAAGCTGCGGTTGCATTTGTTTATAAAGACTTTGCGCAGACATCCAGTAAGCGGCCGGGTACTTGTAAGGAGTGTAGTTAAGATAAATGATGCTGGATCAACATCAAATTTTCTCAGGCAGCTCAGGACACACAAGGATAGGTCAGTGGGCAAAGGGAAACTGGGCTTGTGTGGCAAGATAACTTTACCGTTAGCAAACTAGTTCGGCCACAGTTGTTGTCTTTTGGCTAGTTTTATAGATCCCCGCCCCTGACATTTAAGTTAGTTCAAATTTAACCAAAGGTTTTGTGATGTTTCATAACATTGCACATTCACAGTGAATTGTTTTGATCAACTTTGACGGTGCAGTGTGCAATAATATATTATAGCCCTAAACTTTAGTACAGTACTCAGTTATATATTTTCATTTTCCTTAATTTGTTATTTTCAGTTGGTAAAAGGACAAGACCACATACGCAAATCAAGTTCGTATGTATCCTGTACTATTCACAAAATACATTGTTCAAGCTTAAAGCTTTTGTGATGTTTCTTCACATTGCCCATGCACAGTACATTGTTTGGATCAACTTTGATGGTGTAGGGTGCAATATCATATTATAGGCCTATAGTACAGTACATACTTTTAATGAGGTTTATCTGGCCAAAACAACACAGCAATGCGGTATTATCCCTCATAGCGTCTAATATGAAAACTTTCAGCTATTTGAGGCTTGACTTGGAGTTGTCCCTCCAAAGAAATGGAAACCTCTCCTTAAAAAGCATGTAATACATATGATTTCTTAGCCTGAGCACATTGACAGTGCATTGTTTTGATCAACTTTGATGGTGCAGTTTGTGATTTTTTTTTTTTTTTTCCCCCCCTCTGACCTGGTCTGTCCATCATGCATTATTATGATCAGACATTGGTAGTTCAGTGATCTTTTGGCTTCATGGTGTTTTGGTTCATAGGCTTCTGATCGGAGGGTTTTGTTTGCACAGTCTTTTACTTTTTTGTTTGTGTATATGATGAAATAATCTACACTATTCCTTCCAGTTCCACTGGGGAAAAATGGAAGCATTTTGAATAAACTACATTGGCTTTAACTTAATTGCACTCTTTCCTCCAACACCTTCCTCTGGACCATGAGTTTAAAACAAATGTGAATCTTTTTAATTAAACTAATTGCCAGAGTCAGTCACTTCAGCTCCTGCAGGAATATGATCTCACTGAGGTTCTCATTTCTACAGCTTGCTTTAAAAGCTTAACATTTGATGACAACTAAACATGTGTTTTCTATTTGTTCAAAGTGCTTTGTTGTGATTGCTTTTTAAGGTCTTTGATAATGTGTGTAGCATACCTGTTGAATTCACTGTCTAGGGCTTTTTAATTCTGTGATGCGTTTATGCTTTGCTTATTTTTGTGATTTTAATCTTTAATCTGCGTATGTATAATTTAAATAGATTGCAAGGCTCAGCAGCGTCTTGAGAGATCTCAGGGAAAATGATGTTGCCCAGAAACGGCTGCTGGCCTTCTACCACTCCATCTAGAGCCTGCTGACCTACTGCCTGACCAAGTATGGAAGCCGCACTGCAACGGATAGGGAGGAGCTACACAGGACAGTGAAGGCAGCACGGAGGGTCATAAGCTACCTTCTGGGAGGTGATACAGTTGCATCAGGGCACAAAGAAACTGATTTAAACAGTTTCTTCCCCAGTGCCATCATCTCCCTCAACCCATATTTAATGTTATGGTGATTAGTTTTATAACTTTTTCTACTTGTGTTCTCTGTCTTCTGTGTCAACACTGAATAGAGCTGCTACAATTCCATCCTACTTTTGTAAAATAAACATATTTATTAGCCAAACCAGCTATGGGTGAGCAACAAATAAAATAAATATAATATATTGTAAAAGTAGTTTATAAATGCAAATCATTCTCATTGAAATGCAACTATGCCATGAGACTGCCATCTTTTCTCTTCTCTACCTGCCTTCTCTTCTTTTCTCTGCCTGCGGCATTTCTGCGTCCCTTCTCTTCTCTTTTCTGTCTGCGTTTCTGCCTGCTGCGTTTCCGCCTGCCTTCTCTTCTCTGCCTGCGTCTCTGCCTAAAACTCATAAAAACCATATTACTCAAGATTACCCGCCTGCCTTCTCTTTTCTACTTGCATTTCTGCCTGCGGCGTTTATGCCTGCCTTCTCTTTTCTACCTGCGTTTCTCCCTGTTGCATGTCTGCCTGCCTTCTCTTCTCTTATCTTCTCTGCCTGCCTTGTCTTTTCTCTCCTTCTTTTTTCTAACTGCATTTCTGCCTGCCTTCTCTGCCTGCGGCAATTCTGCCTGCCTTGTCTTCTTTTCTCTACCTGCGTCTATGCCTCCCTTCTCTTTTCTTCCTGTCGCATTTCTGCCTGCCTTCTCTCTTCTCTTTTCTGCCTGTGTCTCTGCCTGCCGCGTTTCCACCTGCCTTCTCTTTTCTACCTGCATTTCTGCCTGCCTTCTCTTCTCTGCCTGTCGCATTTCTGCCTGCCTTGTCTTCTTTTCTCTGCCTGCGTCTCTACCTGCAGCGTTTCTGCCTCCCTTCTCTTTTTTTCTCCCTGCGTCTCTGGCTGCCTTTTCTTTTCTAACTGCGTCTCTGCCTGTGTCTCTCCCTGCAGATTTTCTGCCTGCCTTCTCTTTTCTCTTCTCTGCCTCTGGCATTTATGCCTCCTCTTCTCTTTTCTGCCTTCTCTTTTCTACCTGTGTCTCTGCCTGCCGTGTTTCTGACTGCCTTCTCTTTTCTTTTCTACCTGCGGCGTTTATGCCTGCCTTCTCTTTTCTACCTGCATCTCTGCCTGCCGAATTTCTGCCGCATTTTTTTTCTTCTCCTCTTTGCCTGCCGCGTTTCTGCCTGCGGTCTCTTCTTTTCTCTGCCTGCGGCATTTATACCTGCCTTCTCTTTTCTACCTGTGTCTCTGCCTGCGTCTCTGCCTGCCGCGTTTCTGACTGCCTTCTCTTTTCTACCTGCGTGTCTGCCTGTGTCTCTGCCTGCCTTCTCTTCTCTTTTCTACCTGCGTTTCTGCCTGCGGCTTTTACGCTTCCCTTCTCTTCTCCCTTCTGCTGCCTTGTCTTCTCTGCCTGCGTCTCTGCCTGCCTTGTCTTCTTTTCTCTAACTGCATTCTTTTCTCTTCTCTGCCTCTGGCATTTATGCCTCCTCTTCTCTTTTCTGCCTTCTCTTTTCTACCTGCGTCTCTGCCTGCCGCATTTCTGCCGCATTTTTTTTTCTTCTCCTCTTTGCCAGCCGCGTTTCTGCCTGCGGTCTCTTCTTTCCTCTGCCTGCGGCATTTATACCTGCCTTCTCTTTTCTACCTGTGTCTCTGCCTGCGTCTCTGCCTGCCGTGTTTCTGACTGCCTTCTCTTTTCTACCTGCGTGTCTGTCTGCGGCGTTTACGCCTGCCTTCTCTTTTCTACCTGTGTCTCTGCCTGCGTCTCTGCCTGCTGCGTTTTTGACTGCCTTCTCTTTTCTACCTGCGTGTCTGCCTGTGTCTCTGCCTGCCTTCTCTTCTCTTTTCTACCTGCGTTTCTGCCTGCGGCTTTTACGCCTCCCTTCTCTTCTCCCTTCTGCCTGCCTTGTCTTCTTTTCTCTCCTCTTCTTTTCTCTTCTCTCACTGCGGCATTGCTGTCTGCCTTGTCTTCCTTTCTCTGACTGCGTCTGCTTGCGGCATTTATGCCTCCCTTCTCTTTACTACCTGTCGCATTTCTGCTTGCCTTCTCTTTTCTTCTCTTTTTTACCTGCATCTCTGCCTGCCGCGTTTCCACCTGCCTTCTCTTTTCTACCTGCATTTCTGCCTGTCGCATTTTACCTGCGTTGTCTTTTTTTCTCTGACTGCGTCTCTACCTGCGGCGTTTATGCCTCTCTTCTCTTTTCTCCCTGCGTCTCTGTCTGCCGCTTTTTTGCCTGCCTTCTCTTTTCTACCTGCGTTTCCTCCTGCGGGGTTTCTGCCTGCCTTCTCTTTTCTCTTCTCTTATTTTCTCTGCCTGCCGCATTTTTTTCTTCTCCTCTTTGCCCGCCACGTTTCTGCCTGCTGTCTCTTCTTTTCTCTGCCTGCGAAATTTCTCCCTGCCTTGTCTTCTTTTCTCTCCTCTTCTTAGCCTGCGACGCTGCCGCCTGCCTTCTCTTTTGTACCTGTGTTTCTGCCTACCTTCTGTTTTCTTCGCTTCTCTGCCTGCCCTGTCTTCTTTTCTCTAACTGCATCTCTGCCTGCCTTCTCTTCTCTCATTGCGGCATTGCTGTCTGCCTTGTCTTCCTTTCTCTGACTGCGTCTGCCTGCGGCATTTATGCCTCCCTTCTCTTTTCTACCTGTCGCATTTCTGCTTGCCTTCTCTTTTCCCCTCTTTTGTACCTGTGTCTCTAACTGCATCTCTGCCTGCCTTCTCTTCTCTCATTGCGGCATTTTACCTGCCTTGTCTTCTTTTCTCTGACTGCGTCTCTACCTGCGGCGTTTATGCCTCCCTTCTCTTCTCCCTTCTGCCTGCGTCTCTGCCTGCCGCCTTTCTGACTGCATTCTCTTTTCTACCTGCGTCTCTGCCTGCCGTATTTTTTTTTTTTTCTTCTCCTCTTTGCCTGCCACGTTTCTGACTGCCTTCTCTTTTCTACCTGCGTGTCTGCCTGCGGTGTCTCTGCCTGCCTTCTCTTTTCTTTTCTACCTGTGTCTCTGCCTGCGGCGTTTACGCCTGCCTTCTCTTTTCTACCTGTGTCTCTGCCTGCCGCGTTTCTGACTGCCTTCTCTTTTCTACCTGCGTGTCTGCCTGTGTCTCTGCCTGCCTTCTCTTCTCCCTTCTGCCTGCGTTTCTGCCTGCGATGTTTACGCCTGCCTTCTCTTCTCTTCTCTGCCTGCGTCTCTACCTGCCGTGTTTCTGACTGCCTTCTCTTCTCTTTTCTGCCTGCTTCTCACACGGCGTTTCTGCCTTCTCTTCTCTTCTCTCTTCTTTGCCTGCGTCTCTGCCTGCAGTGTTTATGCCTTCCTTCTCTTCTCCCTTCTGCCTGCCGCGTTTCTGACTGCCATCTCTTCTTTTTTCTACCTGCGTTTCTGCCTGCCGCGTTTCTGCCTGCGGTCTCTTCTTTTCTCTGCCTGCGGCGTTTACGCCTGCCTTCTCTTTTCTACCTGTGTCTCTGCCTGCGTCTCTGCCTGCCGCGTTTCTGACTGCCTTCTCTTTTCTACCTGCGTGTCTGCCTGCGTCTCTGCCTGCCGCGTTTCTGACTGCCTTCTCTTTTCTACCTGCGTGTCTGCCTGCGGCGTCTCTGCCTGCCTTCTCTTCTCTTTTCTACCTGCGTCTCTGTCTGCCGCTTTTCTGCCTGCCTTCTCTTTTCTACCTGCATCTCTGCCTGCTGCATTTCTGCCGCATTTTTTTTCTTCTCCTCTTTGCCCGCCACGTTTCTGCCTGCCGTGTTTCTGCCTGCGGTCTCTTCTTTTCTCTGCCTGCGGCATTTATGCCTGCCTTCTCTTTTCTACCTGTGTCTCTGCCTGCCGCGTTTCTGACTGCCTTCTCTTTTCTACCTGCCTTCTCTTTTCTACCTGCGTGTCTGCCTGTGTCTCTGCCTGCCTTCTCTTCTCTTTTCTACCTGCGTTTCTGCCTGCGGCTTTTACGCCTCCCTTCTCTTCTCCCTTCTGCTGCCTTGTCTTCTCTGCCTGCGTCTCCGCCTGCCTTGTCTTCTTTTCTCTAACTGCATTCTTTTCTCTTCTCTCACTGCGGCATTGCTGTCTGCCTTGTCTTCCTTTCTCTGACTGCGTCTGCTTGCGGCATTTATGCCTCCCTTCTCTTTTCGCATTTCTGCTTGCCTTCTATTTTCTTCTTTTTTTTACCTGCATCTCTGCCTGTCGCATTTTACCTGCGTTGTCTTCTTTTCTCTGACTGCGTCTCTACCTGCGGCGTTTATGCCTCTCTTCTCTTTTCTCCCTGCGTCTCTGTCCGCCGCTTTTTTGCCTGCCTTCTCTTTTCTATCTGCGTTTCCTCCTGCGGGGTTTCTGCCTGCCTTCTCTTTTCTCTTCTCTTCTTTTCTCTGCCTGCGGCATTTATGCCTGCCTTCTCTTTTCTACCTGCGTCTCTGCCTGCCGCATTTTTTTCTTCTCCTCTTTGCCCGCCACGTTTCTGCCTGCTGTCTCTTCTTTTCTCTGCCTGCGAAATTTCTCCCTGCCTTGTCTTCTTTTCTCTCCTCTTCTTTTCTCTAACTGCATCTCTTCCTTCCTTCTTTTCTCTTCTCTGCCTGCCTTCTCTTTTCTCCCTGTCTTTCAGCCTGCGGCATTTATGCCTGCCTTCTATTTTGTACCTGTGTCTCTGCCTGTGTCTCTGCCTGCTGTGTTTCTGCCCGCCTTCTCTTCTTTTCTCTGTTCTTCCCTTCAAACTAACTATTTCTGTGTTGTCCAATTCTCTCTTCTATAGGCCGCAGCAGTCATAACACAACTTTTAACGGATACATTCTTCTGATATAATGATAAACAACGTTTTAGCCATCACCACATTAAACAACAATCATTTGATCATTTCTTTTCATGATTTTATTCTTTTACTGTCCGAACACACACAAGCAAAAAGTTTTTAGAAGAGGTTGTCATCAGGGTGGAGATACAGGACATCTTCAAGATATGGGCTGGGTGAGGGAGGTGAAGGCAATGCTTCCCAGGAGTCGGTAACTGACATAGAATCAGGGGATATAGGCGGTGACCTCATTGAAGTCAGCCTTGAGGGCTCATCCGTAGACGAGATGGGCTCCTCCGCTGGTGATGGTGGTTCCCCCCTCCCGAGTAACTTTTGGGCATCCTCCCTCTCTTTCTTTTGCTGGAGTGTCTCCTTGTGTATTTTTTGAATGACCTCCAGAAGTTCTTCAGCGACAGCGTCCCCGGCGGCTTCAGCCTTGGCCCCTTGACAGGAGGGGGCCGATACTCGTTCACCATCAGGGAGAGACCTCACCTTCCTCATCATAGGGCAGTATATAACTTCTGGGAGGGTCAGAGGCCGTTGGTCACAACCACCCGTGGCAGAGTTAACTATCACAGTTCCTTCATCCAGGGTGAAGATCAGTTGATGCTTAATAGCTGAGACTGGATGTTCGACATTCATGGCAACTGGACATAAGAGGCCCTCTGCAGTGTGGGCCCCGTAGTTCTCTCTGCAAAAGGAGTCACAGAGCAGTTGGTGGTCCACATACCAGAGACGGCATCGATCTTGTGGCGGACTGCCTTTGCCACACTTGTCGCAGGTTGTTCCAATCTGTAAAATTAGAAAAACATACTTAAATGATTGTTTGTGTAAAGATAGCGTGCCAAGCAGACGATCACTTGGGGATTAATTTCTACAGCCTATATTCCTCTCCTCCTCCTCTGAAGTCAAGAGAAAAGGCAGCGCATATCGTGCAGCTGGTGATTAAGCACCTGGGTAATAGTATCAAGGGCCTATGTGCCCAAGCTTCCCTGCCTGCGGCGTTTCTGCCTTCTCTTCTGCCTGCATCTCTGCCTGCAGCGTTTATGCCTGCCTTCTCTTTTCTGCTTGCGTTTCTGCCTGCTTCTCTGCCTGCAGCGTGTCTGCCTGCCTTCTCTTCTCTGCGTAAAGCGTTTCTGCCTGCGGCTTTTCTGCCTGCGGCTTTTCTTTTCCTCCTGCTTCTCTGCCTGCGGCTTTTCTGCCTGCCTTCTTTTCTCATATGCCCAAGCTGCTGCGGACGCACCAGGTAA
>JAFBJS010057470.1:16836-46333 GCA_016785265.1 Paraplagusia blochii | reverse complement strand
GTTTTAGCAACAAAAATGAGAAAAAATGTAGGTTTTGTCTGGTATATACCAAATCAATTGGTCTACAGCAGGAGTGGGCCGGGTGAGGACCAGATAGGTGGAACATTTGTGTGAACTAAGTGATGTGTAAAAGTAATAAGCTATTTATTGGGTAAATGATGGAATTGCAGGCAAAAGACACAAAGATAATAATATGAATTGATAGTAAAATTTGGAAAAGTATGTTGGGACAGATTAAATAGGACTATGGACTGCATCTGGCCCTCGGGCCTTAGTTTAAGACAAAAACTAAAAAAAACTAAATAAAAGAAGGAAAGCCATCTCAGGTCATCTCTCACGCATCCCTTATCCTTCTTCTTGCCTTACTAGTTTCTCATAATAATAAGCACTATCCAAATCACTGCAATGAACAGTAATGCAGGAATAATGCATGAGCCGAAAATGAACCATTTCATCTAATCAAAAATTGTGATTAATGGTCTTGTTCCCTCAGTTCTTCTGTTCCCCTTTAATCTTTTACTGTTGTTTCTGTCGTACAAGAATGGAACTTTTTCTCATCTCTCCTGGCAGGATCTCTTTTGGAGTATTAATTCACTCTTCTTTTGCTTTTTCCTTCCTCTCTGAACAGTGCAATGGGTTCCATGTGCACTTGAAAATATTTTTCTGAGTAATATCAAGAAGAAGAGCCTTAGATTCTTTAAGCTGAGTCTACAGCTGCCTCTATGGAATTTCTTGTAAACCCTTTGCCTTTTGTGTCTTGTCTACACACACACACACACACACACACACATACATACATACATATATATACACACATATATATATATATATATATATAATTATTTTACTCTAGAAACACATCTAATTTATAGCTGAATTTGTCCTTCCTTTTTTAATATAGTAAGAGGACTAGGGTCCGCAAGGCCCTTGGTTTGAATTTCCTTACCGCCATGTTCCCACTGAGGTCCACTGAGCATGGCACTGTCCCCACTCACTGCTCCCTGGGCGCCCACTGTTCACTTTGGTAATGGGTTAAGAGGTGACATTACCCTGTGTGCAGTGGTGTGAATCACAATGTCACAATGACAAGGAGTTTGCTATCCTTCCACACTGATAGGTCCTGTAGTAAATCTGAAGAGCTCCTTCATCAAATGTCCTTTTAGACGAAATTGGGGACATATCGATCCCAAAGTTTTCCGGCGCCAGGTGTGGGAAGTATAGTACCCTCCTAGTCCTGTTCGGAGCCAAGGATGGGATGCTGAACTGAAAACAAGGAGCAGTCATGCAGGTACATCAGAGAAGAGTTGGTATGTTAGAAAAATACACAATACTGCGGACTAAGAAAGTAAAGAAGATTTATTCAATACAAGGAGCGGCATAAGGGTAGTAGATTGTAAGACCAGACACTTGGCAAAGACAGCAGTCACAAAGGCAACACAGGAGGATTATAATGAGTGTATGAGAGGCAGGGCAGTGTGGAAATAACAAAGAGATAAACCTGGAAAAGATGTAGGTCACGTTGGATTGAGGGAAGATACGCCATATGATGCCAGTGAGTGCAAAGAATATACAGAGGAAAAGGAAGTTGAACTTTAATACCTGAATGAATAAAGAGGCAGGGAAAAAAAAACGAGGACAGGTAAGTGACACAGAAAGTGAAGTAGATAAGTGGGAAGAAAGTCAGGCGTTAAAAATATGAGGGATAATAAATGCCGAGAAAAAAAAAACAAAAACATAAAGGCCAAAAGGTATGTACACGCCCACTCATCATATGTGTTTCCTAGTTACATTGTGGATTCTTGCTGTAGGCTTAAAAACTATATGGACATATGGAATATGGAATAATGTACACATTTCTGTAAATTATGCCCTATATTTTAGATTCCTGAAAGTAGCCAAATTTTGCTTTTTTACAATGCTGAAAATCCTTGGTGTTCTCTCAGTGGTCTTTAAGTCTGTTAGATAACAATTTGGAGCTCATCTAAGGGACGGATACTTTGATAACTTACTTATAACAATATACAATGTTTATTGTCATAAGAATAAAAGAAAGATAGATAGATAGATAGATAGATAGATAGATAGATAAATATATGACAGACAGATAGATAGATAGCTATATAGATAGATAGGATCAGTGGGTAAGTAATAAATAGATAGGTTATTGTTAGTAGATTAGTAGGTTATATATATTATAATAATAAACTGTATTATATAACATAATCTATCTCGTGCGTAGATATGTACAAATCTACCAAATAAATGTACATATATATACAGTATATATCCACAGATATACATACATATACACCTGGATATACATGCACATGTATACACTCACACATATACATATGCACACATGTATGAATACATGATCATATATAGGCACATATTGTATGTCCATACAACATAATGGTTATCCATATAAATATACACATTACATATGCTTGCATAAATATACACTTACATGCATAGCTACATAGATACATTTATATGTAAGTATATATTATACAATGTAAAATATATGTAAACACATACATGCATACATGCATATTTATGTATAATCTTTACACACATAATATAAATATGTTCACACATGCCAATGTACGCTAATGAATATCCACAGATAATTTCAATTTTTCGATGCACTGCTGAACCACATCGTTTGCTGTAGCACTGGATTGAAAGTGACCTCCCCTTTAATGCAGCACGCCGTCCATTAAAATTCTACACTACACAGGCTCAAACACCAGCTTGATGGGCGTAAAGCAGACACTGGTTAGTCACGGTCAAGTGCTCCCACATTCATACACAAATCCACTCTGCTCTCCTTCTCCCTCCCGCGAAAGCCTTCACATTCGCCCAGGCTCAAGATGACACTTTAATTGTAAAATTGGCCAAGAATTATATGCTTGTGGAAATACAGCGGTCTATTAGTGTTCCCTATTGTAACAGATATCAGCAATAGAAGAGCGAATTAGGCCCCGGCTACTGACACAGCATTAAAATAATCCCTGCTACTTAGGACAATAGTCGGATACTAAATACATCAAATCCACCTCCTCTTCCCAAAGAGCAGTAGCAAAGTAATTACGAGGTATCGTTGCACATTCGCCGTGATAACTACATTTTCAAACAGGGGCAACATGAAACGCCTAACAAACACCTGAAAGCAACCCCACTGGAACCAATGATTCATTTTCAAGCACGCCTACATATGCTCAATCTCTTGGTCGTGTTTCCCCCTCCTGTAATTTCACCCTGAATCCTAACGAGGCTGAGAAGATTCATTATATGAGTTGTTAACTTCAAAACATAATGCTGAATCCACCAGAGAGAAGGCCGCGATAGAGAGTGCCAGTCATTAATTTATATTTCACACGTTTTCACCTTGCAGTAAAATTAGTGTCATTCCACATTTCTTGCAACTCTCTTGGCATCTTATATCTGGAGATAATTCGTAGACCATTCAATACCTTCCACTGACAACCAGGGTTGGGATGTAATGAATAATCCTCCAAACGACTTAACGTTTGGAAAATATAAATGTGTCCCACGGTGCCTAGAGAATGAGGCAAGGTCATGGAGACACGGTTTGAATGTCAAACCCAGCTGGCTAAATGGCAACGTCGATACAGCCGTGGATGGTTATATCAATACCGTCACCTATAATTGGTATAATCTAATGAACTGCACATCAGTCGCAGGGTTTGTTACCATTATGTAATCTGTTGGTGAAGTGCAGATAATGATTCGTGATGGACAAGGTGTCGATGGTTATGGAGGAGACGAGGAACAGATGAGAATCTGAGGGAATCGAGAGGTCGAGCTGTTCCTCTCCGTCGGCTCTGGTCAACTGTAATTGAAAGGAAAGGTTGTTTCCAGGACACTCCATTGTCCCTTGGAAATAGAATTAGAGGACCTTGCTGCACGAGCCGAGAGGCAGTTAGATGCATTTTGCAGTATTTAATAAAAGGATATAAAAGAATGAAGAGGGGAAAAATGTGCTGTAAAGAATACCTCAGAGATTTCTAAAGATAAATTATTAATATACTATCTATCTATCTATCGCTATCTATCCTTTGATCTTTCTGGAGTAGGTCGCAAAATTATGTGCTCCTGTTTATTTTGTCTTTTTTACATGACTTTATTTCATGATTCTCTTTATTGATCTTTCACGCCAAAGTTTTTACAAATGTCCTCAGCTTTCCCAACTTAAATCCCCACGATCAATCACACAATAGAGTTATATATATATTAGAAAAAATAAATATATATATATATATAGAGAGAGAGAAAGTAATCTTTCTTGAAGCTAAACATGCCACCTACATTTGTTTCCCACAGTAGATCACGGACACCTTACCGTACAGTACGTGCCTGTGCACTCGCACCAACACACACAGTTGTTCTTCTGTAATGGCTTTGTGTCAACATATAACGGATGTCTCGTAACAGCGCCATTTATTCCCATCTCCGGCTAGCCTATGTCTGTCCAAACAGCAGCATGAAACACAGGCAGCGGAAAGAGCAGAAAGAAGACAAACACATCAATCTGCCACCAGAGCACACACTCAGTCACATCACACACACACACATATATATTTATATAAATCATCAAACTAAGAGAGCACTAATAGGATGACATCATTGTTTGAACTTGTACATGATTGTTTTGCTTTTCATCTTCTCCTTTTAGCTTTTCTCTATTTTTTTTCCAGGGGTTGCCACAGTAAATCATAATTTTCCATCTCTCCATCTTCTACTACCTTCATGTCCTCCCTCACTGCATCCATTAATCCCCTTTTTGGTCTCCTATCTGGTAGCCCAATCTCCAGGATCAGTCTTACCAATATGTATCCACTGTCCCTCCTCCAAACCATCTCAATCTGGCTTCTCTACTTTTCTCTCCAAACCTACCTGTCTCTGTTGTCCCCTTCATCACCTCATTCCTGATTTTGTTCATACTTGTCTCTCCTAAAGAGAGTCTCAGCACTCCACCTTAAAACTTTCCCCTCATAAACCATCTCAATCGGCTTTCTCGAGCTGTTTTCTCTTTTTGCTCTAAATGCTGAAAAAGAAAACCCCAACAAAAAGGTGATTTTACCAACAGCTAGTGGCCGCTGTTTGTAAAGGTATCTCGGGGGAAGAGAAATTGATACGTACACACTCAGGGAGCTGGAGGAGTGAGAGCAAAAATCAATCAGCTGACAGGTCGTCGAATGTCTCTGAGGTGAAGAGTCCCCTGAGAGATGATGCAAGTCTGATATAGACAACAAATCTCCGACTGGAGTCTGAGCTTTAATGAAAGTCAGTGTTGGGAGCAAAATGGAACGCAGCCTCCGGGATCACAGCACTTTACGTTTTGTAAAAAGCACATTGTCATTTCTCTGAATGAACACACCTGCGTTTCCGCTCCCTCTGTTAAACGCACAAACGTTTCCCCCCTCTTGTACATTTCACTGAAGTCAACCCCATACACCTACGGCACAGTCCTGTATTAATATTTGTTTGTTGTTCTATTGCTACACTGCTGCGATTTCTCTTTTCCATTGAAATACATGGTGTAAACTATATATTTACATTCCCGGGTGCATGCATAATACAAAGGTACATTGCCGGTAACAAACACAGGAAACCACAAAAAAAAGGAATAGAACAAATAAATAAAAAACACTTCAAATTTGAGTATAAGACAATACAACCTGCAGGCATAAATAAGCTGGAGCTTAGAACCCTGCCTGGTGGCGGCCACTGATTAAAGACCCTTGTTAGTGTGAGCAGTCCCTCAAATGTTTCTGTTGTGTCATTGATAAAGCCTTTGTAACTAGCTAAAGGGAGCCGGCTAATTAAAAACAGTGGCAGTCAGATTTAAGGAACAAATACACCGACCCCACCGCCGAAGATTTGCACAGTCATTAATTGTTGTTCCCTTTTTCATCTCTGGGCTTTTAAAGTAAGTCTACCAGGGATTACGCACTTGACAAATGAATGAAAGCTTTAATGTTTTTTCAATACTTCTTTAGAAGTGGGTTGATGCTGTTCCATGTTCTGTTTTTAGCAGTTGGAGTAGAACAACACTTTTGGAGTATTGTGTGGTGATTTTCCTGATGCAGTACAGGGGAAACACTGACGTGGTGTATGTCATGATTCTGTATCTCAATTTCTTCTCTAAATCTGTACTCAAGTATAGTTTATGTAACTACTACTAATATTTCGTTGGACCGCCTTTAGCTTTGATTACAGCATGCATTCTCTGTGGCATTGTTTGGATAAGCTTCTGCAATGTTTGAAAGAAAGATTTATTTCCATCCAGTGTTGCATTAATTTTTCACCAAGATCTTGCATTGATGATGGTACAGTCTCCAGTAGACTCCAGCACATCCCAAAGATTCTCAATGGGGTTAAGGTCTGGACTCTGTGTGAAAATGATGTCTCATGCTCCCTGAACCAGTCTTTCACAATTTGAGCCTGATGAATCCTAGCATTGTCATCTTGGAGTATGTCCGTGCCATCAGGGAAGAAAAAAACCCATTGATGGAATAACCTGGTCATTCAGTATTTTCAGGTAGTCAGCTGACCTCATACTGTTGCTGAACCTAGACCTGACCTCCAATGGGAGGCTCCTACCTATTTGCTTAGTTAAATCCAGGTGGCAACTTTTTTTTTTGGCCAGGCAGCGTATGTCACTAGTTCATTTATTCATTCATTCATCTTCATCCTCTCATCTGTTGCTGGGTGACAGCCCTATGACTGCCAATACCTGATTTTTTTTAATTTTCATTAATTCATTCATCTTTTTCTGCTTCTCAGTTGCCTGGTTGCAGGGGCAGCTGGCGCCACCCAAATCACATTGCACCATATTGTGAGCCTTCCTGAGGGTGGTGAGCCCACAAGAAGTTATGGAGTTCGGGACAGTTCAACCTGGCTGTTGGTAGATTTGAACCTAAAGCCCTGCAGACTCAAGTCCGCTTCCTTATCCACTAGGCAACCACTGCTGATCCTCCAATATTGTCAAAACACCAAATGTCTGGTTCAGATATCAAAGTACAATGTGATACATCGCCATTTGCCTCAGTTCCTATGCAGGATTCCATTTCATTGATTTATTGACCACCATTCCCTTATTGGTTGCCAGGTTGCGGTCTTCACCACTGCCGCCCTAATCACACTATACTAGCCTTCATGTTGGTGTTGAGGCCACTGGAAGTTACTGTATGTGGGTCAGTACGGTGCAGTGCTCAGAGCACCTCAGTGGCAACTTGGCAAATGGTGGATACAAAACATGAAGTCACTTGGCGCATGATTCCGATCTAAGACATGTGTCAACATTCAGCAATCTTCCTAAAATTAGGGGTAACATGTTAAAATACTGTTGCCTTCTGTATACCATCCATAGGAAAACCACGGAAGAGGCGGAAGTTTGATCCCAATACAAAGCAATAAAAAAAATGGAAACAAATTTGACAGGCCAGTTTACAGAGCAGCACAGGCGACATCCAGCCTTCAGGCCTAAGTTTCTGCCTGATCCGGAATATAAAACATCAGAACTATCTGACTCATGCTTTGGAGCTGAAAGTAGCAGCAGTTCTCAAAATAGCCAGGCAGCCAGTGGATGTAAACAAAGGCGTCATCTGCATATAATGAAAGCGATCTAGGGAGCAGTGCTTGGGTGAACCCTCAGCGTTAACTTGGCAGCTGGTGGACTGGAACCTGAAACCCTTGGGACCCAAAACCGGTTCCTAAACCCCTAGGGTCACAACTGCCCCATAGTGAATACATTTTTGGGCATCTCATGTGAGCAGAAGATGTCATGGCTGTTTTCCTGTGTTTGCCTGGCTTTGCGTTGCAGTCCACTAGGTAACATTGATGTTGTCTCAACTGGACATTAATTAAAACCCTATCAACCAACTATCTAAAAGTGCTTGAGGTGCAAGACAAATTAGGGCAATGGAGAGAATAATAATAATAAAAAAAGCAAATTTACTCAATAAACTTGTGCAGCGCTGTTGTTAATCGACCACCAATTAAAGCTCTTAGAAATGTCCTGAGATTAATTGTTATGTGGAGCAGTAAAAACTTTGCACATCGATCCTTTAGCTGTCACTATTAATGAGTGCAACAAATAATGCCGAATCAAAGATAAAGCCATGACTTTTATTAAGACTTCATCCTCTTCCAGAGAACACAACGTCCCTGCAACAAAGTAGGAATAAAAAAAAAAAAAACTCTTTGTCATTGTGATACACACTTCTGCATTTACACCATCCAAAAAGTGACCAGTGGGCAGCTTTGAGCACCGGGGGAGCGGTGTGTGGAGAGAATGCCATTCTTAGAGCACTTTAGTCTTAACCTAGCTGCTGGTGGTTTTGATCTAGAAACCTTCCTGACCCAAGTTTGGTTCCTTAACCATGGGGAAACTGTCAGGAAACTTTTCTGTAAAAAGGACTGTCAAAGATAGCTGTTAGTTCATACCCAAGCTTCCTAACACACAAAAGTCAAAATGATTTAATTGCAAAAGCGGGTACAGTGCAATGATTTCATACAGAACTGGACCAGATTAACCTTTGGTGCACACATTTTTATACAGTCTTGTTGCATACATACACATGTGACAGTTACGCCTACAGAGTTTTTGGGTTTTACCACTACTCAATAGTTGTTCATTTTTTTAAAATATCGAAACGAGACAGGACACTGCAGACAGCAAAACATCCTGTTAAGAAATTATTGACCATGTGTTCATCTTTCTGTTCTTTCTTCTATGAAAGTTACAAAGCAGGGCAAAGCACAAATTTAATATGAAAATAACAGAGTAAACAAATACAATAGAATTTTCCTAAGAGAAACCATTGCCCTTAAGAGTAACATACACTGGCAACACTGCCTGCCAGTACAACATATATATAACATACACACCACGTACTATCATCACATCTCTGTGTCCTTGAACATGTTTCTGTCACAAGCCATACGCTCTCTTCTGATAATCAACCCCAACTCCTCCTGTCTTTAGGCCCCAGCAGCTCTGGTCTAATCAGTAGGCAATACAGACTAAGAAAGTGATGTTTCTACCTCAGCACTTTCCTTTCAGAAGTGTCATTTTAAACAAAACACATATAAGTTCTGCTGGGTGTTTTATCTCTTTGTCTGAATTGACAATCGACTCCAAACTGAACTGAAAAAAAAATGGAAGGAAATATTCTGAATTGGTCTATGAGGACTATTCAAAACAGATTTGAGCCAGGAACACTTTGGACACTTCGGATAAGGCAACGGGAGAAGAATATCCTCTGCAAAAGTGCATCTAATCAGTTGTGTTATGTAAAGGTAAGTCTAAAGGACATTGCTGCATTATGCCCTTTCTTCTGTATTCTACACTAACCTATTCTAAAAACAGTGAGTCTACAAAGTCAGCTGGAATGGAGTTTTTCCTGACTTGCTGTCTTTCTCCTGGCTGTCACTTTAAAAGTTTTTAAGAAGATTTATAATTGCTGGACCATCAACTACTACAATCGTTAATAATTAATGATATTTGCTGCCCTGCTTTCTGTAGGGATTATATATCATTTCACAGTACGTTAGTATTTTCTGAACTGTCAATTCTTGACATCTGAGATGACTTTTGGAGAGACATCTTTTTACAGCAGTATTTTTTCCCGTACATATAAACAACTTTTTTTATATATATTTCGTGCTCATTGCAATGAAAAATAAATACCATGAAAAAGTCACTAATTAACAAGTAAATTACTAAATTGTAATTTATCTGTGTTGTTGACAGTTGGTTTTTGGTGAAACCAAAATAGGATGATCTAAAAGACAGTATTGAGATCTGCTTTGATGTGATTGTGACTGTCAATGACAAAATACTGAGGTTGAACGAAACCTACACGCTGTGGAGGTAGTAAATAGGTAGCAGTCCTTAGTTAGGTCCTATCTTAGTAACTTCTGCCGATATCCAATTTCGACAATATTGTTCAAACACCTTATTTCCAATTTCAGTATCAACATAAACAGATATATGTAGGTGTTTGAACCATATCCCAAGACCGTTATACAATTCCTGCAAACTTGTCACAACCTTAGCATGGTGATATCAGATTGCCTTTATTTCATTCAGTAATTTGTTCATCTTTATCCTCTTATCCGATTCCAGGTCTCAGAAGCAGCAGTTTCCACTAGAGTTTAATCCCGGGAACCGGGATTTCCCGGAAATGTAATCAAAACTATTTCCCGGGAATCAAGAAATGTGAAGATGGGACTCGGGGAAAAAGTTAGGAGGAAAAAAGCAAGGTGAGTCTATTTGTTGTGATACACAGTAATGTGGACGGCAAAGGGTCTTGCACAGCGTCTTTTCCCCAGCCCTGAGGAGAGCGCGAGCGAGGACACGTCCAAGTGTTTTTTTTTTTTTTTGCCTATTTTTTGCCTATTTTACAGCCACTAAATGTATTAAGAAATGATCATGAAATAGTTGGCTTTCACATATTTCACTTTTAAATTAGAGTTGTGTAAAAATATTATATATAGGCCAGTTTTTCAAAAGACGATTTACACACAAATCTGCCATATTAATGCAGCAGATGTGACATCCCTATATTAAGAGAATTTTAAGCCATTAAAGATAAAGCTCTTTATCTCCCCAAAAGTTGTTGCTATTGCTTATGTTTTTTTGTTTTTCTTTTTCCTGTGCAGTTTTACTGACTCTCATCTGTAAACATGTCCATCCTAGCTAAATAAATGCATCAGAAAATAATAATCTTCATGCTGAGTTATGAGTCAAAAAACCCTGCTTGGCCTCGGTGAAGGCTACTTAATCATGCAGTTCATCTGCATAGCCAAGCATGATTTAGAGGCCAATAGCTTTCGCGTGTTAAGAGTTCAGCACCACATCATTACTTTTTTACACCTTACATTGATTTCTTTAGTGGGGTAACAGGCCTTGTTGTGGTCCGTAATAAGAGGATAAAATAAACACTAGAAGGGAGTGCAATCGACCGTGCCTTTCATGGACACTGCACTCTGAGGTGGAGTTGATAGAATGGCGTAGTGGCTGACAAAGACTGCGCAAGAAACCAGACCTGCTGTCCTGTCACACTGGATGATATATTGTCCCCCTCATTGTTGTGAGGGTTCTTGTAGTGTTCCTTGTGTGTGTGTGTGCACCACGTATGAGCTGATTTTACACCGTGGGATTTTCCAGCGCTTCAACCCTTGTATGATTTACAGTCATCTTTCATCATGGCTGTCATAGAAAAAGCAGCAACAACCTTTCTCAATAATACATTCTATTGTCGAGGGTGGTTTTTACTGTGTGTTTTTAAATGATTGAACATTTTTGAAATCCCATAATATCGTACAACAACACTGCATCACAAGTAAGATGATGTTGCGTGACGACGGTGACACTTTGAATGTGAACTACTAAATTTAATAGCCCCTTCCAGTGAGGTAGCTTCGGAAATTACCCTCATTTACAGCCGAACAGCTGCAAACACAAGAATGTGACATCAATCTGGCCAATAACTGCATTACAAGGCAACAGCGGTGTGTGCAGAATAAAATCAGGACGCAGCAGACACTAATTGATCTCTATGTAACACTTACTGAGAGACGCCGGGGTTCAAACCCCAGGAAAGTGGTGCGGACTTCCTGAGCCAGGTGGACACTGTGCAATTCTGTTTCCAATCGTGGTGGTAATATGGCACTTAAGCCAGGTGAGTGAATTGCAAGACTAGTCTTCCTACACCGTACGATCCAATGGGCGGGTGCGATTGGACTCATCACACTGTACTATCATACACAACTGCTTTGGATAAAAGTGTCTGTCTATTGTATTGTAATGTAATGTAAATACGGTTTTTCAAAAGAAAAGTTTATTGACAGGCCTTCACTTTGGCCCGGAGGCATTGTCCCTGTCTTTGACGTGATACTCCAGGGTTCACCTCCTGGGCAAGATTCTGAATCTCAGTTAAAGCGGTTATCTTCCAGTGGGCTCCCCACCTACAGGAAGTGGTGCAATGTGATTTGGTTGGCAATTGTGGAGACCGCCGCCCCTGCAACCCAGTAATTGATAAGTGGATGAAAACGGACGGACAGATTTTATAGACAGTTGGTTGTTCACAGTTTCTATCTGGGACACTAAGAGAATAATGCTCAACAAACCAAAGCTCATTTTCCTGACAATTCGTGTCATTCCGTTAGCACACACAGAAAGGTAAAGGGGTTGATGGTGACATGTATGGACCAGAAAATGTCTTGATGACATGATCAATTTTGTCAATTTGGCCGTGCTGCCTCCTGTTCATATCTATGTTCGTGTAGTGTGGCATTGTGGTGGGGCAGAATTGTAAACGTGGTAAATTTGTAGCATAATCGCTCGAAAAAAAATTCAGACAATTTAAGAAATATCAGTGAGATGAGGCAAAGGCAAATCTGGAAAAAAAAAACCCTGTCGATGCAGGTAATATATGTATATTTTACTTAAGAGGCTAAATTAATGAAGGGTAATATCAATCAGTACTAATCACAGAACTCCCTGGTGTTTGAATCATTAAACGTAGACCATTCTATAAGTTAAGTGCCAGAATGTCCACTTTAACACTTAATTTAACACGTAATTACAATTCAATGAGACCAGTGGTTTATTAGACTGTTTTTACATTTTTATTCCTTGTATTTGATGTCTACGCTGGTTTGCAAACAAAGACCAGGGTGAACCAACGGCAGGTCCTTCAAACCAAGGCATAATCTTCCCATGATGAATGGATTGTGGCTATTATCGATAGCAGGCTGAAGGTGCGCTGGTGGTTCGAGGCGGAGGATGATGTGTTTTCGTGTTAAGGCTACGAACGGCAATGCATTCAATTTTGGTTCCCTGGACTACAGCAATCAATAACGCATTAAAAACGATCATGGGAAGGGGAACAAGATGTCGCAGCCATCTGGAGCTGGTTATGGTATCAATCTATACACGGTAAGGTCTGCTACCTCTGTGCATTACGGTAACAACCAATGCGAGGGTCTGGTAATTACAGCTGTCTGAAGCACAGCAAATTAGAAAAGAGCAGAAATGTTTTAAGGAAATGTTTTGCAGGGAAATGCCGAGTCCTTAACAGTTTTTCTAAGATGGGATAAACGTAGAAGGAATGATATTCTATACATATTGGATCAATATTTGTTTGTCAGTGTGTTCCTTTGCCATTCATAAAGAGCAATACACTCCACAAACCAGGGTGTGTCTTGATGCAAATTTGTCTGGATGCCATTAAATAGCACCAGACCAGGACTAGGACAACCAGGACTAGGATGACAAGAATCAAAACCCATAACATTATCATTGTATTTGTTTTATTTTATTTTATTTTAATGCTCTGGTAATATCCACTGTCTGTCCATTCAGGGAGTTGATCCCTCTCCTGTGGTTCTCCCTTAGGTTTCTACCGTTTTTTTTTTCCCCTGTTAAAAGGGTTTTTTTTTCCCTCTGTAGTTTTTCCTTACCCTGGCTGAGGGTCTAAGGACAGATGATGTTACCAACCCTGTAAAGCCCTATGTGACAAATTTGATTTGTAAATGTGGGCTATATAATAAATTTGATAAAATAGTGTTATAGGGTAAAAAAAAAAAACAATCTGACAATGCAATTAATTGTTTAAAACAAGGCAAATAATAGACAAGGTGATTGCAAATTTCTCAGAAAGATTAAAAAAAAAAACAGCTCTAGTCCACATTGCGGGGTTGCCATTGCATTTTTGTGCAATAGTTCCTAGTAGGTTTTCAGTTTGAGGGGCTTATAAGGTTTGAACACAGAGCCTCTCTACAGTAGGGAATCTATCTGTGTCCCTGTTCCACCGGAGAGCCCTAAACAAGACGATTAAATAAGTTTTCAATTTTTTATTGTCTTTAAACCAACTTTAATGCGTCAAGTTGTTCCAATAGTTTCTGCTGTAATAATGTTTGGTCCTTTTTAAAAGATGGAGCTGTAACAAAGGCTGACAAGGACACAGGTACACTTCCTCACCACATTGGGTTGTAATATATATGGCGACAAAGCGGCGCTGCTGTAAAAAGCACTTCTGTTATGAAAAGTCACATAAAAAAGTGTGTATACGCAAACTTTGAACAGATAAAAATAACACAAAAATATAGAGTGGTGATTTTCTTCCGTTTAAGCAGATGTACTGTAGCTTGTACCTGCAGTCTGTACGTTACGCCATCAATAAACAACATACAACAGTTTAATGGGGTCGTTTAGTAACTTCCATAATTAACTTTAATAGACTGATAAAGTCTAGAGACATAATGTTGGCTTTCTGCTTTAATTCTGTCCCACTATCCAACCAAAGACCGAGGGGGTGAGGACGGCTGTAGTCAAATTTGTTTAACTGATGCACCTTTTAAATACTGTCCATATACAACAGTGAAGAAACTGGAGGTGGCGCTCTCGCATTGTAGGATACAATATATATATATATAAATATATGTACATATATATATATATATTACAGCTTTAGAAGAGTCATCTCTTAAAGTTACATACTGGTTATTCACTGAAAACAAAATATATTTAATGGTAAGACACTATATAGGTATCACAAAAGAAGACATATTTATTACGACTAAACTGAACTGTACATACTCTTTGTTCCAAATTATTATGCAAAAATTGTTCAAGAGGGGTAAGGTAAGATTTTTTGTTTGTCAGTTTAAACTCATGACTGATAATGTGTATCATGGCTCTGTATATCACTGAAACCAAATGAAGACACCTATAGTAATTAGTTTGGCAGGTGAGTCAACATAAAGGGGAAACTACTAAAGAAGATTGTTCCACATTATTAAGCAGGCCACCATTTTCAACCAAGAAGGGCAAGAAGAAGGTCCTTTCGGCTGCTGAAAGGCAACAAATAGTTAAATGTTGGGTCAAGGAGTGACGACAATCACAATTGCCAAGAAACTTCATCGCGAGCATCGCACTATCAAGAAGAATGTAGCTGATTCAGAGCACACTCGTGTGTGTGCTGATAAAGGAAAATCCAGGACTCTTTTTAACAGGCAAATACGTCTGATCAAAAGGGCAGCTGTAAAAATGCCCCATCAAAGCAGCAGAGATGTTTTTGAAGCTGCTGGTGCCTCCAATGTGCCCCGGACAACAAGGCTACGGCGCCAACGAGGAGGTGGTGGAGTGATGTTTTGGGCTGGTATTATGGGGAGAGAGATTGTCGGCCCTTTCAGGCTCCCTGACGGTGTGAAGATGACATCCACAATGTACATGCACAATGCACATGACTAACCTATGGTGTGGCTCCCATCCTACCTTGACATCAACCCTATTGAGAACCTTTGGAGCATCATCAAGAGAAGTGTTTATGATGATAGGAGGCAGTTCACATCTCAACAACAGCTCTGGGAGGCTATTCTGTCCTCGTGCAAGGCTGTTCCAGCAGATACTATCCAAAAACTGACAAATTCAATGGATGGAAGACTTGAGAAGGTCCTTTTCAACAAGGGGATTATGTTCAGATATGACTTCACTTGTGATAATGTTTTGATTGAAATAGTGCTGGATTTCAGTTACATTTCAGGCATGACCTGCTAATATTTATTATTTCACACATCATTTTATGTTCTCTATGACAATAAAAAGTGTGGAAACTCAATTCTGCGTAATAATTTGGAGCATGCATTTGGATGCAGTTGTGATTTTTTTTAAATGTACTATTATCATTGGGAGGTTCATTCAAAAACATTTCAATTGTGCTCTAACGGTTGGTGACATCAAAATCATGATGACTGCCATTTATATAGATAATTTTGGAAAATCTGAGGATATATGATTTGCATAATAATTTGGAACACAGTGTAGGCGGCAGTGGTTGCCTAGAGGCTAAGGAAGCAGACTTTGGTCTGGACTTGGGTCCGCAAGCCTTAAGGTTTGACTCCACCGATGAACGAGTGGCCGCTGAGGTGTTGTGACCATAGCACTGTCCCGACTCACAAAACCAGTGGAAGGCTAACAATACGGTGCAATGTGATTTGGGTAGTGCCTGCTGCCCCATGGGACTTGTCTACAGACAAGCATATGAAGATGAATGGATTGTAACAGAAATATAGGCAGAAATTGATGAAAATACTTCTGCAAAACTGAATCTATAGATTTTTTCCCCTATATTGGCGTGGGGGTGCACTATAAATTTAAGTTGAGCCTGTTATTTACAGCTGGTCAACCCATTTTTAAGCATTGCCATCCTAGACTAACTCTACACCCTAACTGCCCTAATCCTTCTTCTTCTTCTTTTGGCTTATCCCGTTTTTCAGGGGTTGCAACAATGAGTCAACAACTTCCATCTCACCCTGTCCTCCGCATCCCCAACTCCAACCACCTCCATGTCCTCCCTCACCGCATCCATAAATCTCCTCTTTGGCCTTCCTCTTTGTCTCTTACCTGGTAGCTCCATGTCTAGCATTCTTCTCCCAATATAACCGCTGTCCCTCCTCTGAACATGTACAAACCATCTTAATCTGGCTTCTCTAGCTTTTTCTCCAAACCTTCCTGTCTGTGTTGTCCCCCTGATCACCTCTTTCCTGATCCTGTCCATCCTTGTCACCCCTAAAGAGAATCTCAGCATCTTTAACTCCTCCACCTCCAGCTCTGCCTCTTGTCTTCTATTCTTCTATCCTATTCCTAGTGTCTCTAATCCATACATCATGGCTGGTCTCACAACTGTCCTGTAAACCTTTTCCTTCACCTTAGCTGACACTCTTCTATCAGAAATCACTCCAGAGACCTTTCTCCAGTCTAACTGCCCTAATGTGGACAATACAAATTGGGTTTTTTAACACCGCGAAGCTAAACTAGTCCTCATTCCCAAATCCAAGTAACGTTCTACATTTACATTTAAGCTTTTATCCAAACAAGCATTAACAAGAAAATAAAATCAAGTGCTAAAGGAGAGGAAGGAGGTTTATAGGTAGAGGAGTAGTACTCTATGAAGGTGCTCTATGAAGACCTCTCTTGAGGTCTCGAGAGGTCAAGCATGACATTTTAAGAGGAAGAACTGTCCTGAAAATATTGAAAGGCCATTAAACAGAGAGTATAGTCATCATCTTCTCTAGGACAAAACACGATTACGATGTGTGGGATGTTGTTTTCCCGGCTGAACGTCTTTCTCCTGTCTCTGCCTCTGTCTCTTGACGAACTTTGATAACTGCTGGTGAGGTCTGGGCTGGATACTAACCCAACCCTGAGCCACTGCTGCTGGGCTTTAAAGCACTCCATTAGGACACCAAGTGCATTTTTTTCTCTTCTCCCACACTGGGTACACAAATACAGTACAGCTCCTTGCAGTGGTTTAGGATGCAGCGACAGTCGGCGTAAAAATGGGAAGGAGAGAAGATGTATACTTTTAGGTATTGGGACGGACAGAGATCCTCCACAACATATTACCCCCCTACACCGCGCAACCACTTGAAACACTTTAGTCTTAATAAACACAGTTACACACATAACCATGGGTAGGCACACGTACTTCAGACCCAGTCGGATGTGCACACAAACCATTAAATGTTGCATCCTGGAGCAGATTATATCAGTAGGCAATTTCATCCTCTGTGGCATTGTATATAAGAACAATGCGGCTGGAAAATAAAAGTCCAATTGGACAATATGAGAATGGGAAAAATCACTGGGACCGAGTCACCAAGCCTCATGATGGGGTTTAGGCAGCGCGTACAGCAGAGATAATTAAGTACGTGCAGAGGCGGAGCAGGAGGTGCCCACTATCATTTCTGGTACTGAACCAAGGAATACAAATCACATCTAGCGATAAAGGCCGACATCAACAGATTATTAAGCAGTCCATCTTCTGACCTGTTGTGAGGTCCAGTGTCAACTGGGACTGAGTCCAGCTGACAGGTTAAAGATGGCTATACAATGAAGCTAATGAGTGTTGATGCATTAAATCACATTTGGTGGAACCTTAAGATATTGTACCTCCAGTTGAACTCGTTCTAAGGAATGGGCTTGTAGCTCGAGTTGCTTGTATCTCAAAACATGTTTTTCCATTAGAAATTAAGATTAAAGATGTCTTTCTTTTGTCTTTGTGACACTGTGATTTTAACCACAACACACAACAAAATGTCACCTCTGCATTTTACCCATCGCAAAAGTGAAGAGTGGGCAGATTTTGAGCACCCGGGGAGCTGTGAGTTGGGACGATACCATGCTCAGGGCCTTTAATTGCACCTCTATAGCAATTAAATATATGTTTGTTGTTCCGTTGTCTCCATTATTAGTGCTAATACCCTTGGCAAAAAACACATTGTTTTAATTACTGTAGAATCATAGATGCGGATGAGGCGGCATGGGCCACTTGGATTGGACGTGCTTGTATCTTCAGGCCTTACTTGTATTTCGTGGCAAAGATGTACTCTGCGGTTTGCTTGAAAAACTCAGTTTTGGAGTTGCTTGTATCTCCAGGTTGCATTGTATCCGTTATGGATACTATATAACAATTCCAAGGAGGAAAAGTATAGAAAAACACTTGGTTCACCTTGCACTGTAATTCTGCCAGCTCAAAGGAAAAAAATGCATCATTAAGTATAAACATAGCCAATGTGTTTTATAGTGTGAACAATTGGAACCTTAACACCTGCTTCTATAACTTGCGCTCCGACAACACACATCTGTTGGGCGAGCGCACAAAAGTTAATTTTACACTCGATCTGCCCCCGTATGTCACACAGGGCACTGCTTTTCTTCATTTGAGCCTCATATCAAGAACCACCATCAGAACCATAAGACTCTTATGTAAAAACGCACACTTTGCTTCAAACAAAGCACTTAGTATTCATCCATGGATAGACGCGGAGGTTTAACCCCAAACTGTTAGAACCGAGGTGTCCGTCTGCAGGGACCAGGAAATACAACAGCAGGAAGACGGAACTGACAAATTAAGTTATACCTTTTCTTCTCTGGTGTGAAGGCGGGGAAAAAGTTTCCCAGAGCCAGAGAGCAAAATCATTAAGGGAATTAATTTCCCCGAGAGGAAAAACAGCATCAAGCTGTGAGGAGCACAACAGTTGTTTCTCAGAGTCCCCGACGTTAATCCTCCACCATATTTGACACACTGTTTGTCTCGGCTCCTCTTTGATCCAACTCCGCACTGGAGAGCGATGCACAGATATCCCATGCAAAGACGACCACTAAGCTAGCACTGCGATTGCCGCTGAGTTCATCACCGCCAATGAGTTCTAGTCACGCACGGGAGTGAAGCCGACAAAATCGCAGATATGCGCTGTATTTAAGATCAATGTTTGCAAATACAAAACAAATAGATTCCCCCGCACTGCTGAACATGCACGATCCATTATCACGGTCTAGCACGTGGCGCGTCTTCAACCTGGCACGTGGCAAGTTCCGGCGCTATGTCTGCTCCTTGCCAGCAGAGAAAACTAGGAAAAATTGGCATTAATAAACACACCTGTGCCAGATAGCAGGAACACGGGCCTCATCCAGAATGCTGTGCTGTCGCAGGAATTGATTTGACAAGGGCCATCGAGGCCCAGACGATTGGTGTTTGAGCACAGCAGGCACACAGCACTGAGCTGCGTGGCATTTTCAAATCCTCCACACATGCACTCAGTGTGAGCCAGAGAGAGAGAGAGAGAGAGAGGAAGAAAGGGAGAGAGATCTTGTAGCATAAAACAGGTCCTTCGAGTTTCGAAGACTTAAATTGGATTTCTTTCCCAGACTTGAGGAAGTAGCTACCAAGACTCAAAGATCTTAAATGCCTTGTCCCCAAAAAGCGTTTGATTGTAACTAACGACAACTGTTGTTTCTGACAACTGTCTGCTTCTGTGCTCGGAACTGTGTCACAGATTTCAATTTTTCCCAAAACAGTTATGGACAAAAATATTGTCTTATTCATTCATAGAAACGTGGGGAATCAGGTGGGATAAGGCATTCCAATATTAGCAGACATCTCGATAGTTTCTTTTGGTGATGCCTGATAATATTGCTAATATTATTTGGCCAATGTTTTTGGTTGGGGTGGTAATAATGTCAGCGGATTTTCTGACAATCATGCAAATGCGATAGCACACGGGTCTCAAACTTGCGGCCTGTGGAGCAATATTTCTTGGTCCCCACCTTGATATGAAAGTTGAATGTTAACGGGGCCCACAAGGTTTATAGAAGGATTCTACTACAAGTTAATGCTAAAAAAAAGTTTTGTTGGATACTCGATGGTAGACACTGCTGTGGATGAATGTGAGTATTACAAGACTTATCTGAAGTGTTGTATTAGGGTGGTGAACTGATTTTTCACCTTAATTTTCACCATTCACCTTTCCCTTCTATTTTGAACATTAACTCCTAATGCGGCCCTTGGACAAAAGTGTGGTCAGTGTCCTTTAATCTATCTGAGTTTGAGACCGCTGTGATAACACAATGACCTTTGCCAAATTTGCTACAATTGCACAGGCTCCTTGGGCATTTACTTCAGTTCTAGTGGCAAATGGTTGCATATGTTGGTTTTAAATGACATCCGACTCAGAAATTAAGGGTTTGGATGGTACTGGCATTTAGTTTTTTTGTCCTGATGCTGAGTGACATAAGTAATTATCTGAGTGCAGACTTCGGGTCAGATCTAGAAGGAAAAACATTTGCGTTACAGCAAAAACATGTTTTTTTTTTTTTTTTTACACATAGAGCAATTAAACCGGACCTCAGTTAGTGGAAATTCAAACCGAAGCCAGAATCGTTTAGTTAATTTAAAACTCAGCGATTCATTTTAGATGAGTAATACAAATGATTAACCCACTCACGGGCAATTGACATAATTAAGGCTGGGCTTGAACACTAAGTGAAAATAGCCTTGTTTTAATTGGATCGGAGAACAACATTCAACGGTAACCCTGTTTCCATGAGCTGAGAACAGTGCAGCATCATCCTTCAGTGAATTTAAGTATCTATCACTGTCCTGGGAACAAGCTTTACCTACTGCTATCAACAATGTTAGTCTTGCTGCTTCAGCCTTTAATCATTTCTTATAAACATCACTGTAAGTAAATCGCATTCTTAAATAGTCTGGAGACCCTGTCCCCGTGGAGCAACCTTGTACTGATAGATAAAACAGTAAAGGCGTCACCTGGTCAACACCAGTAAACAGACTGGTCCGTGCAAGTCTTTGATAAGGAGCAGATACTTCCCAGGTCTGAAGGACAATCCTGCCCTGAACAGTTGAAACAGCGATCGATGGCAGTTCACTGTTCCACTCACAGATAAGGAACCGTATACTCCATCAGACCCAGACAACTGGGCTTTCAGCCTGTACGTTCCAAAGCTATTCTCATGTCATTGGTTAATTTCCTTTTTGAGAAACAATTCTGTCATAATTTCTTCGACGTAATTTTCCACATTTCCAGATGTTTCAGAGTTTGATAGAAATTATGGTTTTAGTGTCTCTGTTGTATTGCAGTTCCTGCAGTACATCTGGAGATTGCATTATTTCAGGGTGTAATTTTAAGATGAAGGGTGTAATTGTCTTTTTTGCTTCTTTCCACTTCACACTAAATTACTCATGCGAGTAACCTCTTAACGTTCCACTCTGAGGCTACAGTATTAGAAGTTTTCTGGAAAATAGCTGCATGGAGAGTCAATATATCCCAGAAAAAAAAAAAAATCAGATCTTGCATTTTTCCACTCTTATCAAACACTGCAATAAAGCAACAACTAGTTCTACAGTGGAACAATTATTATTGTTTTTATCAGTAATCAATACTTTGGGTACAAATTTGACAATTTCAAATGGATACAATGCTATTAACACTGAGAAATTACATTTTCTTCTCATGTCTTATGACAACTAACTACAAAGACTTACTGGACGTTTGTGAGACCAGCCATAATGGACGAATTGAAACATTAGCAATAGACACAAATCAGGAAGCAAAGCTGGAGATGGAGGAGTTAAAGATGAGAGGCAAGAATGGACAGAATCAGGAATGAGGACATTAGAGGGACAACACAGACAGGAAAGTTTGGAGAAAAAGCTAGAGAAGCCAGATTGAGATGGTTTGGAGATGTTCAGTGGAGGGACTGTGGATACATTGGTAGAAGAATAATCCTAGAGATGGAGCTACCAGGTAGGAGACAAAGAGGAGATTGATGGATGCAGTGAGGGAGGACATGGAGGTAGTTGGAGTTAGAGTAGAAGATACACAAGAGGCAGGAGATGAAAAAAGTTGATTCAATATGGCAAGCTGAAAGGAGAATCCAACAAATTTAGAGAATTCTGCAAATATTTCCATTTTTATTCCATCTAACAATGTGTACAGACAATTTCCTTTGATCTGAGGTTAAAATGTTAAAGGAAAGTTGTTGAATACCTGCATTTCATAATTTTGTGAGTATTTGCCAAGCCTTAAGGAAACAAAAAGAAACCTGATTTTTTTTTTCTTACTAGGGCCATTGTTAACCACCTAAACCATGACAGAACAATTCAATCACTGCTCTATCTCAACTTATTTATTTATTTTTTAATTTGAAGTCAGCAACCCGGTCAAGATGATTGAAAGGACTTACCACTCTTGCTGTATCTCATTCAAGCTTGTACACCATCCCTGCTCTAACGGACAATCAGGGCTGTGTATCCAGTTGACATTTTCCCCCTGACTGATCAGCTGCTTTGTCCAGGAGTGCCGGGGTGATGCTTAGACCTGTGATTACGCCCTGACCTTTATCTCGTCACGGAGATAAACAACAGAAAAGCGCCTAAATAACGGGCTGTGAAACCTCGGGAGTGTTCTTGTTAGGTTGGAGTATAAGGTTCAAGTTGCTACATTGTTCTTGAATTCACCACTTTTAGACTCATTTAGTAAAAAAACACAGCTTTAGCATTGACCACTAACGGGAGCCCAAGTACCACCAGGGACTTGTGTCCCCCATGTTGAGAATCACTTAATTAAAAACAAACCATTTTCGGCTGCAGACGCATACCTTTCTGTCAACTAATAGCCCACAAAATATATGCACCGCAGCAGATCAAGTTGCTCATTTGTTTTACAGTCGGGCAGTTACTCCGACGGCATATGTTTTTTTGTGAGCTGTGCTAATTGTGGCAAAGTTAGAGGAAATTACTGCGTCAAATTGGGGTTGTCAGAAGTGCTTCATTTATTTAAGTGCAGCCATTAAGGAAAAAGACCCCTTAACGCTGATTTAGCTGTTCATAAATATTTAACGTACGCATCACTACATTTTGTACAGACATCACTCCTGGTTTGTCACAGGTGGGTGTATCTTAATCTCTTTGCTTTTTTTTCCATATTGTGAAGTCGACCGTTTAAGCATTTGTCGGCTGAACTGCTTCATCGCATGTGTTTTCTCCTACTTCCTTGGGTTAATTTTTTTTGTGATTTTGCATCTGCATCCCACACCGTCATCACCTCACCTATACATTGCCTCATAACACCTACATGAAACATGCCAATAGATTTCTCAGAGATTTTAAGCTTGGAAAAAGTGCAGAGAGAAAGAAATAAACCAGAGTCAAAGTGAGCAGCCATCTGCCTCAGCCAGGTGGTGCAACGAGTTGGAGTTAAAAGAAGCCATTATGGCAGAACAAAAGAATAAAAGTTGTGTTCTGAGATCCACCTGTTCCTGATAATCCTGCTAATACCAACAGTACAAAAAAACATCTTAGAAAAACAAGTGATGAAAATCTGCATCAATGACCTTGCCACCTACAGGTGTGGAGAAAAGTGGAGATGTTTTCTTCGAGCGTTGAACAGAGTGAATAATTGTCGTTAAAGGATAAATTTTGCTTAAATGAAGGAAGTAAATACTTTGAGACATTATGATAAACACCACTTCATACAACCTCTGCATTTAACCCACCACCCATGTGAACAGTGGGGAACAGTGTGTGGTACATCAGTGGCAACTTGGCAACGGGTAGTTTCTAACCTGTAACCCTCTGTACCCACTTAACCACTAGGCCACCAGTCGCTTCCTTGACCGCTGTACCACCACCAGCATCACATTTATTCAAATTATTTTTTATTTGTGCCGTGTTTTCACGACTATAAAGCCCGGCGCACATGGGGAGGATTCGGCGCGCGCCAATGGCTCAGTGCCATCCGCGCGGGCTGATAGTACACCCACACACGATGAGAATTCTGCTCACGTCTCACTAGTAAGTCAGCTGATTTCCCAGGTCATATGATAAGTTAAAATCTTGGACTCCAAAGACAAAGAGGTACTTTTACTTTTATTGTTGTTGTTGAATATTATTCAGACAAGGATGGTCTTGCCAAAGATACACAAATTTGTCTTCTAATATCGTTTCATTCAACAAGTCGCTGCTGGTTGCCATCTTGTGTCATCATTGTAACGCATGCGCACAAATCATTTGTAGTGAGAAAGATGCTCACGTAGCCCGCACACAATGAGACTTTGTTCACTCGCGCCGAGAGAAATCGAGCACGATCAATATTTTGCTCATGGCCTCGAGTGACAAATGGCTCACGTAAATTTACGTGCACACGATGAGAATCTGGTGCTGAGCAATCGGCGTGTGCCGAATCCTCCCCAAGTCCGCGGGGCTTAAGACACACATAAAAGTCTTAGATTTTCGTCAAAATGTGTGGCGCACCCTATAATGCAGTGTGCCCTATGTGTGTTGTTGCTGTAGGGCATATGTAGTAGAGAGTTTCGTGACCGTTGGTGAGAGTAGTTACGTAGATGGACCGGAAAATTGAGAACTTCATCTTTTGGCTGCGCTTTTTCTTCACAACCAAGGGCCAAAAAGCAAAATTATTCTATAAGTTTAACTTTTTTGGTCATTCTGAGAATACCATGCAACAACATTCTAAATTTTCCAGCAACAAACTGAAGAAGCGAAGAAGAAACGTTGAAAGATGTCGGAATATACGAACAGCACAGGGGAATTCGTAGAGACATGTCCAACGAAGGTATTCAGATTCATGTTTAACATAAAGTCCCGCGCACACGGGAAGGATTCGGTGCGCGCCAATGGCTCAGCGCCATCCGCGCGGGCTGATAGTACACCCACACACGATGAGAATTCTGCTCACGTCTCACTAGTAAGTCAGCTGATTTCCCAGGTCACATGATAAGTTAAAACCTTGGACTCCAAAGACAAAGAGGTACTTTTACTGTTATTGTTGTTGTTGTTGAATATTATTCAGACAAGGATGGTCTTGCCAAAGATCCACGAATTTGTTTTCTAATATCGTTTCATTCAACAAGTCGCTGCTGGTTGCTGCTGGTTGCCATTGCCATTGTGTCATCATTGTAACGCATGCGCACAAATCATTTGTAGTGAGCCCACACACGTAGCCCGCACACAATGAGACTTTGTTCACTCGCGCCGAGAGAAATCGAGCACTGTCAATATTTTGCTCATGGCCTCGAGTGACAATTTACGTGCACACGATGAGAATCTGGTGCTGAGCAATCGGCGTGTGCCGAATCCTCCCCAAGTCCGCGGGGCTTAAGACACACATAAAAGTCTTAGATTTTCGTCAAAATGTGTGGCGCACCCTATAATGCAGTGTGACCTATGTGTGTTGTTGCTGTAGGGCATACGTAGTAGAGAACCCATGAGAACGTTAAAGGGGGAAGTGTGGGAGTGGACTGTATATAAAATCTGTGCCCTATGATCAGGTTCGCCTTTTGTGTATTAAATATAATAATGGCACACAAAACTGAGAATGCGCCTTTTAGTACTGTGCACCTTTTGGTTGTGAAAATACGGTTATATACAAATTTTACTCAATGCCCTCGATGTAGCTCATAGTTTTAAAAAGACTGATTATTAATGATTAATTACGATCAGAATTATTAGTGATTGGTTATAAAGCCTTGACCCAGAGTCAATGTGTCTTTGGTGTGGTACTCCAAGGTTCCCCTCCTGGGCAAGATTGAATGCTTGTTTGGGTGGTTGGCTACTTCTGATTGGTCTGATCGGCAGTAGGGTTTACGTGATCTGGTATTGGATAAGTGGACAAAAATGGACTGGTGGACATTTGTAACTCAAAGCCACTGTTAAGGACAAATTTATTTAACTGGGGGTGCCTAAGAAGTGGAGGCCTAGTTGTCGACAAGACGGGCTTGGGTCTGCAAACTTTCAGGTTCAGGTACCAGGTTGCCCCTGAGGTGCTCTGAACATAGCACCGTCCGACCCACATAACTTCCAGTGTTATTTGGATGGCAGTCGTAAAGACAACTAGGATGGATAAGAATGAAAAAATCTGTAAATGTAAATTTCAATGTCAGGAACAAAAGTATTCAGTGGAGCATCAGCAGACATTGACGGTTTCATCCTATGTGCTAACCTCCGCGGGTCCTTGAAGTCTCATGCTTCTCGTCTTCGCAAAGTCATGGGTGCAAACACAGTGATAGAATGTCTCATACTCCCATGATTTGGCACATGCTTATGAAGGAATACGTTTGTAAAAGTATGAAATTATGTGATTACACGTGCACTGGACATTTCCATACGTGTGTGACTCGTGACTACAAAGAGACATGGGAATTGTTCTGACGCATGGCTGCAATAAACTGGATTAAATGAGATAGAAAAGACAATGACTCACTTGCCGCGGCATCTCTCCACCCCGACAGTGGACTGGACGGAATAGGAAAGGGTCCTTGAAGGAGAGCAAAACCATTGGAGCAGTCAATTATTTGGGGAAATGTCAAACGGAGCTGTGTCACCACTGAAAATGAGAATAGTGTCTGTCAAGTCAGCTTAATATGGTGCGGCTGACTGGTCACCAAAAAGAGAGTGGGGGAAGATTACAGCGAAGGGAGGGATGGAGACATGAAAGAGGAAGCTAGACAATGCAATTTTCATTACTGGAAAATCGCACACTGACACCGCTGGATTTTACTCCTCAGCAGATGCCTGCGGTGACACATTTTAATTCACAACACAGTCTATGCAATAACAACCTCGTGTTCGGTTCACCAGGGATTTGTCTGCGGTCCCATCCCTGATGTGTGGCATGAAAGGAAAAGACGTTGGCGCAGAGAAAAGAAGGACAATAAAATGCTGAGTTGTGTTGTCCCCTGAATTAATTACCATTATGGCCAGAAAAAGACAAAGTCGACAGAACCTGAAGTCAAAAAGCAAAGGTCTGGTGTATTGACTCAAAATGAAAACACACAGAATGTTCCATAGGCGTAGCCACGGGTGGGCCAGGGTGGCCCACCCACTCTCCAGTCAGGCCCACCCAATCCAATGAGAGGGCTGATCAAACTTGGCTATAATACTTTGGGGTTGGCCCACCCTAATTTTTTCAGGGCCAACCCGTTACAAGGGGTCTGGCTACGCCCCTCAAAGAACCTAAGCCAGTGTGGGCAGGGGTGGTGCTAGGGTCTATTGGTAGTTCCCATGCCATCAGTGAACGAAGCAACAAAAAAGGGTTTTGGGCCCCTTAGCAACTGCCTGGCTTGCCTGTCCTCATGCCCCGTCCCTGTGTATAGGAGAATATAGTTGTCTCTCCAAGTCTCTCTGTCTCACACTAACAGTAAGCATCCATATTGTTATTGCAATGACTTTCACTCCTGCAGGCTGCCAAAGTAATTGTACTGAAGTAATTAAAAAACACTTACGTTTAACTATTGGGGATTCTGTAAAGGCAATGCAATAGCAACAGTACTTAGGCTACAGTAGCAAGCAAGCATATCTATCTATCTATCTATCTATCTATCTATCTATCTATCTATCTATCTATCTAATAATCATTAATTATAACTACAGTATATTAATCCCTAGGGAGTATCCTTCGGGAAATTATGCCTCTGCATTTAATCCATCACCGTAGTGAGCAGGGGGCTGCTGGCTGAGCCTGCGCCCATGCTCAGGGCACCTCAGCAGTAACTTGGCGGCAACGTTCCCTCTAAGCTGCGCACATGCGCAATCGCGCACTGCCCCCATGTTCTCTGCACTCAGCAAATCTATGCAGCGCATAAACTAAAATCAAAGCTGAAGTGTAAATAAAATACACAAATAATATTTTTTTTTACCATTTTGCAATGCAACTCACTGACTGGCATGTTGTGACAACAAGTGGTACTTCAGTCAAACAGTAACACTTACACTGTCCAGCCAATGATATGACGTGGTTTACACATATTTACTTATGCAGCCAATCAATGTTATTAACAGCACTCTGTGCGTAAGTGCCGCTGTTTTGCAGGTTAGCATGTAGCTAACGGTGGGGCTGAGTGTAGAGCGTAGACTGGAGAGAGACAAACGCGCTTCAACGCTTTGCCAACCCCTTATTATGGCGAAACGAACGGGCAGTGGCACATCCACTCACAAAGCCAAAGTAAAAGCAAATTCTTTTAAGATGGAATTGCTGTCCGAGTATGTGCGAACAGAAGGACAAGGTGTGTTACTGGGTGAGATTTTTCCGTTTCTAGTGAGAAAGAGCTGCTCTGCAAAACATGCTGCGAAGCTAAAGTAACAAGCGAGTTTTCGGAAGGAAAAGTGAGGACTGAATGGACGTTGGACTACTTCAAGTGTCACATTCAGCAGAATGTTTTTTTGCTCTATGTTTAGAGTGAAATTTATTACGTACATATAAAAAACATAACCCTGATAAACTGAACACTGTACGTTGTGGCCCAAGATAGATCCTGGCCTCTTCAGGTAAGCCAGAAATTCCCCTGGTCCATCAGTCGTTTTACTCTGGAAATTACACCCTGGCAAGCTGTATCCATGCATCTCACACACACATCCTCAGATACGGAAAGACAGAAAAAGATTGATGTCACCCCAGTGAGTCAGTGTGTCTTACTGGGTGTCCATGGGTAATTGACCCATAAAGGTCCATGCTCACCTGCTCTCGCCCCTCACCTTACATTGACATGAGGTGTATCCCTGGCCTGTTACAGTCTTGTTAGTGTCACTCAACCTGCCCCCATCATTCCCGCATGTACATCGAGAAGACACCAAGTCCGGCACATGTGAAGCAGGCCTGTGTAAATATAAAACATTTTTGACAGACAAATAGAACATGGCAGATAGTTACCCTACACACAGCAGACTGGGGTTTTTGACAGAATCGTGTGTATAGGCGGGGTGTTTTTCTTTTTGCAATAATAAAAATAAGTCTGGTTCTTGGAGTCCAGGCACAATTTCAACACAGAAACACAACTGCTCTGGTCATCCTCCAAAAGTTGGGATCAGCCTGATGCTATTTGTCATGCATACCGGAAGAGTCGGAAAACATTAAACGGGAATATAGGGAAGATTGAAATGGCAATGCCATAAAAATCTTAACCTGTCAAACGGGCGGCAACTGCTGACTCTGGACTTCATGAGACATTTAATGCAATGTGAGCTCAATGACTTCATTTTGATGTGACTTTGACATACTGGACATGGACTCCAGACATTTAACTTGGTCCAAAAGTATTTTATCGCAACCAGTACAGAGGTGAGAAAGTAAATGGAATACACAG
>JAFBJS010057470.1:0-16804 GCA_016785265.1 Paraplagusia blochii | reverse complement strand
GATGTGTATAAGAGACAGGGCAGATTTATAATGATGGTATAGATAAATTATTTAAGTTGGCTAAGGTTGGCAGGCCACATTTAAAAGCTCAACGGGCTGCATTTGGTCCCCGGGCCTTAGTTTGCCCATGCCTGAACTAACCCAACTAAATTGAGCCTATTCAGTTGAACAGTCCTCTTTCTCTTCAGCTAAGGTGAAGAAAAAGGTTTACAGGACAGTTGTGAGACCAGCAATGATGTATGGTTTAGATACACTTGGTATAGGTTGAAGACAGGAGGCAAATCTGGAGGTGGAGGAGTTAAAGATGCTGAGGTTCCCTTTAGGGGTGACTAAGATTGGACAGGACCAGGAACGAGGTAGTCAGGGGGACAACACAGACAGGAAGGTTCGGAGAAAAAAACCTAGAGAAGCCAGATTAAGATGGTTCGGACATGTTCAGAAGAGGGACAGAGGTTATATTGGTAGAAGGATGCTAGAGATGGAGCTACCAGGTAAGAGACGAAGAGGAAGGCCAAAGAGGAGATTTATGGATGCAGTGAGGGAGGACATGGAGGTAGTTGGAGTTAGAGTTGAGGATACAGGGGACAAGGGGGAGATGGGATTTGTTGACTCGCTGTGGCAACAAGGGACAAGGGACAAGCCGAAAGGAAAACAAGAAGAAGAAGAAGTGGAACAGTGCCAGTGTGCTAACAGGAATTGTAGAAAGACACACACAAAAACCTGAATGCCACAACATTCTGTTTTCTGTGTTTTATTACCATCTGCTGCCATCTATTAGAAAGGCACTTTCTTTCATCATTCTGTCTGTCGCAGTTCTGTCATTAGTAGCTATGGTTACCTTTTTAAGGTAAACAAATATGTGTTGACATTTTTTTATGGAGTTGGAATAGTCTTAAAAAGAACACACGCGTAAGCATGCAGCGTATTCTGAGAAGAGCACACAAACAACACTTCACATTTGTGAATTCTTTAAAATACGTTGTGGTACGCGCTGCAAAATGGGGTTTTAATTTGTAAAACTACACGCATGCAGATTAGTGACATTACACACGAATCCTGGGTGGGGACACGGCTGTGTGATAGGCTGCAAATGAGTGAGAGTTCTGATTGGCTGGTGATTGACTGAGGTAGCAAAATTACACTCCTAAATCTGGTCCATGTAAGAATTTGTATCTCAAAAATACAAATTTGCTTGCGCATAGTTTCACAAATTAAAAGCACAATTTGCATGCGCTCACCACAATTCACAAACATATTTTGATGTGTGAAGCGTTGTTTGTGTGTTCTTCTTAGAATAGGCTCGCGGATCCCAGCTTACTCTTGTGTTCTAATCTGGCGCTATATATTTTTTTCCTACAGACGACGGGTATAGTTGAGGCCAAAAACCCAGTCATATAAATGGAAGACTCTTTTATGACTTAATACTGCAATTATAACAGTAATACCATATTTCATAATCCCCTTTGACATTCTAGGATAATGTAACGTAAGGTGCTTGAGTGGGGATAGAGAAATGACTATGTCCTCACTGCCTACACAAAGCCCTTGCAGAACACAGTATTTGACTGTCAACAGAGACCTGGTCATGTATACCATGAACAATGCCTTACAAATCTAAACCAAACATAAAACACCAGCGTCATGGCACACGTGGGCACCAGTGCATGAAAAATGGCCGTCTGGCGTCATTAACCTGAGGTACGTTTCACGTTTGGCACGTAGCCATTCGTGTCGCCGTTTCATCTATCCTGCTGCTGACATCACTTTGTTGTTAAATGAATGAATCCAATAACTCCTGGTTTTACATGTTACTCCTCTGGGTTATGATCCGCTTCACTGCACTAACCCCTTGCATTGCAAATAAATGGAGGCCCTAGGCTTCAGGGCAATGCCAGCAGTAGGAAGAGAAACACACACACACACAACAACAGGTCTACCAGCTGAGACGGCAGGTAATTATATGTCCTTGTAGCGGCTGACTTGCTTTTAAAGTTGATCATGGTTGCATTGTATGAATACAAAGTTAAAAACACATAAAATATAACCCTGCAAAGGACACCGTGGACAATGAGTAATAAATTACACTAACCTACTCTGGCTGTTGCTTGGATTCAATAGATTTATTATCGTGTCTGGATTTTTTATTTTTTTTTTATTTTAGAAAACAACCTTCACTTGTTTTAAACAGGCATTAAGACACACCGGACTGAAATGTGTAAATATTGAGGTAGATATTTTACAGAACTGGCGAATATTCCAAACCAGTGGTTCACATCTGGTCTCACTCTGGGACCACATTTTCCTGTGGTCATTGAGCCGTGACCCATTCTCATAGAATTCAAACCAAGAAAATAAATATTCTAAACAAGAAAAAAATCAAGCCTTCGAAATATCACATTTTATTCAGCAGAGTGTGCCTTTCAAATGAGATTTCTAAAATGCACATTAACCAGCTGATTTTTGACCAGCTGGTCGCGTCCCATTCAGAACGGGTCTGTGACCCACTTTTGGGATCGGGACCCACCCCTTGAGAACCACTGTTCTAAAGGTTTGAGATGAGGTATATTTTCATGAACAGCCAAAAATAAAAATAAAATATAGATATTTTAATGTATAAGTTGTACACCCAGCCAAAATATGAGAAAAAGTGTGACTTATAGTCAAGAAAAGTAATTAAAGATAAATATAGACAAATTGAAAATAATACTAACATCCAGTTTTGGGGTACCAGTCTAAACAATAACAATGATCTTCTTGATCAGAACATGCCTCAGATATCAGATAATAAGACCAACATAAATTTCCCAGAGTGTCTTCACCTAGCCTCGTTTATCAGATTCCTTTTTTTTATTGTTATACTGACATCCACTAGATGGCAACAAACATCTCACTAAAGTATAAGCCGCAAACCCCACCAAAGTGTAAGAAAAAAGAGGGAATATATATATTTTAATCTAATTTGTAATTATTTTACTTTTTGCACTTTAAAAAAAATGAAAAAACAATTCTGTTTCTTAAAATTCAATTTTATAAAGTTATTTGCATGCAAAAAATAATGTTACATATTTTCATTCTAATCATTTTAGCATGTATATTCATGTGGATTCTACTTTGGCCGTTGGGTGTTTGTGTTTTAATAAATTTTGGATACAAGTGCACAGCATTTGCTGTTTGTTGAATGCGTGGGTGTGTGCAGTGTTCGCTTTAGGCACTTTTCAGGTCTTTTTCGTTTTCATCAGCATGCAAGCAGCATGTTTTAGATTGTGCATTTTAATGGACACCTTAGACTTCTGAAACATTCCCCTATTTCCCTTAAGCTAATATCCTTGAGGCAACTTAAGTAAAATCTAGAGCAGATACAGAAGATTTGCAACACATATTCATGGGGATGCGGTTACAGCTTGCGAGGTGGAAAATTGCACACGTCACAATGGTATGAAATATAAAATCCGTCGGCCTACAGATGAGGACATTCTAATGCTTGATGTGTCTACGTTGAGCAGTTTTCAAAGGTGGGTCCAGCAAGCTGCAATTGGAATAAAATTGGAGGGAAGATAGGAAAAACAACCAAAATATTTAAACAAGTAAAACATTTACATATACTCCCATAAACATTGGGGTTTCAAGTTTCCTTAGTACCTGAATTGACTTTCTTTGGCAACTGATGGCAGTTTGGAATTCCTATCAAGCTTCCCTGCTAGCGTACAGCTAGCCAGCACATGTTTGTTGTGCTGAACATTGTTAAATACTGCAGAAAGGTAAAAAAAAAAAAGAAAAAAAAAACAATGTAAAGATTGATGTTTCTTTTTGCCAGTTGCAACATTGTCTGTGAGTTTGCAAAAAAAAGGTCCCTTGCTGGAAGCTAGTTGTGGCGGGGTTTATTATTTTAAAGTATCTTCATCATAGAGTACCTACGGCAGTGTTTCTCAAACTTTTTGATCCTTCAATGTTCTATCATACCTTCCTGTCATTTGGAAGCAGATTTCACCAAGCATTGTTCAATCACTATTGGGTGACCTAGAGTGAGACCACCATGAGACAGGTTATATAGTTAGATGTAGATGGATCTTTATAAATCCCTTAAGAGTTTCCTTTAGGAAATTATGGAATAATTGACAATTGTTAAGGGTATTTCATTGCCGACCAAGGGATATCTGAACAATTAGTAGCATTAGTAACAATCAGAAATAATCATAAACTAAGGTTCACATCCTCCATCTTTGGGAAACAATGTTTTAGGGCATGTCAGAACTGTCCCACAAAGGGTGTAGCTGCTGGTTCCAATCAACCAAGGGCACGTAGCTTGACCAATCAGGTGTCTGATGACAAAGATCAGTTGATTAAACCTGTCATCTCAGGCGTGCTACTGATTGGACATGCCTGTTTTTAGGGAGTAAACATCAATAATATTGCCTCGCTCTCATGCGCCTGACAAAGTTTCTCTCTCTGCACAACAGTTGCCATGAGATAAATTGACTCCTCTGCTACTTTGCTTTCCCCCAAATTTACAAGTGTGCATGGCAGTGTTAGTGGTTTGACAAATAGTGGCGGTTGATGTATGCACCTCCACTTGACACCAACATACCTGCCTGAAGAGCTATTATTGAGGAAGTCTTTATGCAGGGACGGAAAATCTATTGGGAAGATAAAATAAGAATATATCGGCAGAGAAAGCTGTGTCTAAATCATGTTGTGATAGGTTCTAAGTCTTATTGTCTATGAATAACTGCCTTCAAATCCCAGATATCTTTAGCCAATAAAACAAGCATTGTCACGGCAGTCATTTTCCCAAACACATTCTTTTCCCTTAACTTTGCCGAGAACTTCAATCGATCACCGTTAACATACCTCTTGGCTCTTGTTCATTCAATTAATTACATTCAATAGCTCGAGTCAAACGTCTCATGTTGCGCTATCTATTATCATTCATTAACAATGAAAAAGGTTTGAAATTTCACGACGCTGCATATTCAACAGCAGCCGGCGAAAAGTAAAATTAGTGAAGATAAAATGGAGTGGAACATTTGGGAACGGGTGACTTTTGTTCTCGCTTCTTTGTTTGGCCTAATGCATATATTTGCAAATACCTCAAAGGTCTTGCTAATAAAGAAGAAAAGTTCAGCAGATGACTTTCCTTGTGGTATTTACCTTTATCTTCTATTCTTCAGGTGTTAGCGGTTTATTCCCTACAGTAACAGCACAAAGGTCCCAGGGCCACATAAGGCTTTGATTAAACACCATCCACATACGTCTTTGAGCGGATTACAAACACGAACACAGTTCGCCATAATGTCGACTGTGTGTCTTATTCCAATTATTTTTTAGAAAATACAGGTTGCCTCTTGTCTGATCCAGGCTCACTAGAAAAACAGATGCTCTTCAGTGTTCCTTTATAACTCATTATCACCTGACATAAAAAAAGGGTTGTTGAAGTACTGTGGAGGGATTTTATCTTTCATTAAAAGGAAATGATAGATCCGCAAAACAAGCGGCAGTATGTTGGGTAAAAATAAAGCTTTCATCCATTTATTTAATCATTCTTTCTTCTTCATCCTCTTATCTGTTGCCTGCTCACAGGGTTAGCAATCTCTACAACTGCAACCCAAATCACACTGCTCCATTCTGTGAGCCTTCCTGTGGGTGGTGAGCCCACTGGAGGATACGATGTATGTGGGTCCAGATGGTGCTATGCTCACAGCACCCTAGTGGCATCCCAGGACCTGATGGATTCGAAACTTTTGGACACTTGCTGACTTAACCAGCAAGTGTCCACTGTTTGGCCAACATACTGTTTGAACATATATGTGCCTATATATGTGTATAGGTGTGTGTATATGCGCAGGCATATGCACATACATCTGGGTGTGTTTGTATGTAGATATATATGTACGTGTGTGCGGGTATACACATACACATACACAAAATAATGATGTTAATAGAATTCTATAATAACGTTATATTGTCATAATGAAATATGATAACAACAACAATTGAGATTGTGACTCAACAGCATTGACTACCACTTAAGCTACTAACCCTACTAGCATCAACCTATCTATCTATCTATCTATCTATCTATCTATCTATCTATCTATCTATCTATCTATCTATCTATCTATCTATCTATCTATCTATCTTAACCACCAGGCCACAACTGCCTCCAATTATGATATCTAGTTCTTGAAAATGTTTTTTGTTTATATTTGTTAACATTTTCAAATATAACTTTAGCAGCTATGATATTGGATACTGATATTAACAATATCATAATGTAAAATTCTCCAGGTATGTATGTAGAATAAAAATGGAAAAGAAATGACCTGTTGATGGAAAGAATGACACTGTCCTTCTTTCCATTATGGTAAGTAAACAACAACTGCAAACTTTAATACAGAAAAACGCCAGATGCAATGCAACTTATTCATTCTTTCCTGCTCTTCAGCTTTTCAGTCTCACTCTCCACAACTACAACCCAAATCACACTGCCCTATTCTGTAAGTCTTCCTGTTGGTGATGAGCCCACTGGAAGGTACTATCAGGAACAGGATGGTGCTACACTCACAAGCATCTCAGGGGCAACCTGGTAGCTGGTGGATTTGGAAACTTTGGGCCCAAGTCTGTGTCCTTATCTTCTAGGAAACTACTGCTGCAACAAAGACCAGACATTTACTATTAACTTTTTATTACAGGTAAAGCACGGACATGATGCATTCAATATGTTAACCCCTAATATAAAAGGTTAGTGCATTTGTTTTCCTACCTCTTCTTTTAATTAATCTCTCTGTTATACGTCTGGTTTATGTTGTTATAAGATTAGCTTAAATATTTTGAGGCTATTTTTTTTTTCAAACTGTAACGTAAATTAAGAAAAACCAGCATCTTTCATTGGATTCAGCCATCTGTGTTTTGTTCGGGCAAATTCGAGCACCTTTATTTTCATCTATTATCATCTTGAATACTGAGAGAAAAACAAACAAACTAAATATATTCATATATCTTCTTACAAATAAAACTTTACCCTGGCACAACGGGAATAACATGAAATGCAAACCCTGCAACTATAAATCATTAAAATATCACAAGCAAATAGGAAATGCACAGCTTCGTTCAAAATTTATCTCTGTATTACATTTATACAGTGGTGGGCCGTCATGGCCAGCAAAGCCTTCTCTGCTGGCCTAAACATGCTCAGAAAAACACATTTATTAATAAATATTTTAATTTTTTCCTCTGGAGAGAGGACATTCTGCTCTGCGCACTGGGAGTGTTGGCTGCGCGTCCTGGCGTTTCGTTCTGCGTGGTTAGATGTGTATAAGAGACAGGTACAGATCCACGCTGGTGAGTGCAAACATTTTATTAGTATTTTAATGTCATGTTATTAGTTATAAAATCAAGTTCAATGAATGAAAATGTGGTTTGCATTTATTCATTTATTCACCTTTGTCAAACCTCCTGCCATACGCTTCCACACTTTGACTACCCGTGGGCTAATGTGCCGGTTTATAGGATTTATTTTAAATGTCGCGGACCCACTGTACCTACTGTGGACGAAACAATCATTAACCACTTGGCCACTGGCACAGTTAAATGTCAAAAATACTACCAATAATATATTTTAAATGCTCTTATAATTAAGTGCTGCTTGATAAGCCTATATTAAGGGTTATATAATGTTAATGTGTATTCTCAAGTCCTGGTGTGTCATACTGATTATTAGTCATTATGAAGCGTATTAATTTGACCTCACGAAACTATGACATCATCAAAGGCCTATGGTTGAAATGCTTGGCCCGCCACTGCATTTATATTTATATATGTATACAGTCATACCTCTACATCATCTCTATAGTACATACAGTAAATCTAAAAGTTTCAATACCAGCAACTTTTGCAGAGCACTCTTTTTTTTTTTTTACTCCATTGACATTTATGATGCTGCTCTGCGGTAATTATTTTGAAGGCGATATAAAAACATGAAATTATACTCAGTTGTAACAGTGACGCAACACAGAAGCAAGAATTACACAAGATCAATTAACAATTTATGCAACATATTTTGAGTCATTCCACAGATGGCCAGGGTTGTAATGAGCACAGCGTTTTCCTGGAAAAACAAACTACCGACTGATACACTTTGCCGGTGCTGTTTTTCCCTTTTTCCGGCAAACAATTTCTGCTCAAACCCTGACAACAAATAAAAAAAATTAGACATGTTGCAAAATTTTTCCCATTTTGTAAACAGAACGCAAAGCATGTCTCCCCCAGCCCCGAGAAACAGACTCTGTCTGAAACAATCAGTGACATTTTCAACATTTGATTCAATTAATAAAACCTAAAATGTAATATATATCTGTGTCTCATTCTCTATATCAGTGTGCAATGCACCACAGACCGGTTAAATGTCTCGTACTACTTTCGCGGACCGGTTGCTAAGTTTAGGCAGATAAATACCCCTTAATAAAATAAATTAAGGTGTTCTGCTGTTCTGTAATATTTTCCTACCTATAAAATCTACCTACCCGGATTAACTGTGCATGGGTACAACAAGGATTTCTCAAGTGCACACAGCCTATAATTTTCTGCTACCAAACCAGTATACAAAATTAGAATCTTGCATCAGTGACTGTGCATCATTTCGAGTTTTATTGTTGTTGTTTATTGTTTATTGTTGAATATTTTCTAATCAAATATAGTTGCATTATTGATGATGGAATCCTAGCCATTCTATTGGTCAGTTTTTTTGTTGATATGGGTATGAATCAAGTGGAAGTAATAGACAGATGGGGCCAAAAGTAAACATTATTTCTCTGTGGCCCAGCACCAATTCACCCACGGACCGGCACCGGTCCCCGCCCCAGTGGTTGGGGACGACTGCTCTATATGACAGTCTGTCTGGAGAAAATACCTTAAGTGAGTGTGTTTTTAAAACAATTGCAACAGCTTCCCAAAAAACAGGTGGCCTTGCCTTAGTTTTCAGACCCCCATGTGTCATATTAAGGCCCAGGGGCCCAATTCTGGCCCACATTCTAATTACATTTGGCCCACAATATTATATCAAATGTTTCTAGAGTTGGCCCATTTAAATTGGTCCTATTGGCATCATTAGTGGCGTATGTGCTATGTTATAGCACATGCATTGTTTTTTTATTTTTGTTGTTAGACTGGTGGCGGTGGAGGACAAGCGATCAAGAACTTGGGTCCGCAAGGCTTCAGGTTTGAGTCCACTACCAGGTTGCCACTGTGGTGGTCTGAACATAGCACCGCCCTCACCCACATAACTTCCAGTGGGTTCACCACCCACAGGAATGCTCACAATGTGGTGCATAATGATTTGGGTGACAGTCGTAGAGACTGCTACCCCTTGCAACCCTGTAACAAGAAGATGAATAAAGGGATTTTGTTAGCTTGTTAAAACATTTTCTCTCATCTTCAACCTTTTATCCATTACTGGGTTACAGGGACAGCAGTCTCCATGACACTCACCCAAATCACACCGCACCACATTGTGAGCCTTCCTGCGCGTTCTGAGCCCACTGGAATAAAAAGAAACAATTAAACTTGAAATACAATTTTTGTGTTTTTTAATACTAGGCTCTGGTTGTTTTAATGTCCAGGCAACACACAAGTGTTTTTCTGTGTAAAGACAACAATTACATACATAGAGAATAGTGGAAACATTTTCATGTCATTCATGTCAAAAAACATAAATGTGTTTTCCTGAGCATGTTTAGGCCAGCAGAAAAGGCTTTGTTGGCCATGACGGCCCACCACTGTATAAATGTATTGCAGAGATAAATGTTGAACAAAGCTGTGCATTTCCTATTTGCTTGTGATATTTTAATGATTTATAGCTGCAGCGTCATTATTTTTTTAAATATTAAGTTTGGTCCAAGACTTGCACCATACCATCCTTTCATGCCCCTTCCCGCAAGCAGTGAGCCCACTGTAAGCCGACTGCCTACTAACTTGGATTGCCCAGGAGGTGAACCCTGGAGTCTGCCCTTTAAATGGTCGGAATAAAATGGCTGTGAGCACAAAAGAAACCTTTCAAAACACGACAGTTCTTTAGTTCCTTTCTTTTGTCACCTTTTGTTGTTGCCAAAATCACCCAGTGTTGTGAATACAGCATGCAACCGGTGAAGTTCCTCTTTGGCATTTATAACAGTTTTATCTGAAGGACCGGTCGTGTGACCATTGAGAGAGTCTTGTAAGACACTGAGAACTTCCAGTGTTCACATGGGGGGAGGACGTGAAAGGGTGTCAACACATTATATCCACACCTTTGTACTGGAGTGGCTCTTGACATTAAGGCTTTATCTGTAGTTAGAGCCCGCCACTGGTGGAATGGCTGATGTATGCCGCTGCACACTGGCCTTTTACACTCACTCTGTCACCCAGGTTTAAATGTCAAGCCTACATTAGCTTGTGTAGCCTCACATGAGTGGAACTGATTGCCTGCCACTGTGGTTAGTGCAATGTTTCTCAAAGTGTAGGGCAAGACCCACTTGTGGCACACAACAGTTTTACTAGTGGGGTGAATAAAATCTTTTTTTTTTTTTTTTTTGAATCTTTATTAATGCCTTTCTTTTATGGTATCACATATTTTCCTATATATAAAACCAATGGTCCCATCAGAGATTTACGATACATAACTCCAGTTAGTATCCCATTGATAATATCTGTTGATTTACTATTATAATTGGCATTGGTTGGTTGGGGTACCATCAGGCAGAAGATAGGATACAGAGCTGGAGGTGGCAGAGTTAAAGATGCTGAGATTCTCTTTAGGAGAGATAAGGATGGACAGGATCAGGAACGAGGTGATTAGAGGGACAACGCAGACAGACTCAGATGGTTAGGACATGTTCGGAGAAGGGATACAATAGATACATTGGTAGAAGGATGATCCTAATGATGAGGCTACAAGGTAGGAGACAACAAGGAGATTGATGGATGCAGTCAGGGAGGACATCCCCTTAAAAAAAGGAGGACGTCGAAAGAAAAAGGAGATTGGTATTGGTAAGTTAAGGCTTAACATTACGTTTACTGTACATTCTGCATCAGTAAGAATGAACATCATTCAGCACCAGACAGCAGGCAGACATAACAAAGTTTTATTTTTACATTTTACGTTGCCAATTTATTGTTTTACCACGTGTCACACAGTCGCCGCCACAGGAGGCAGCGGTGATGCGGAACAACATAGAAGAGCCCTGATAGCAGCGCACAAAAAAATGAGATGACGCTGGTGCAAGAATGCACACCACAAGCAGACGCTGCATGGCAGACGCCATCTCTCACTTTGACTGTGCATCTCATAAGTCAGCTGCTCCGGCTGGGCGAGCGAAGTGGGGTGGATGATTGGGGAGGGTGGCATGAGGAGAAGCGGAAGGCAGGTGAAGGGTAGAGGAGGCAGAGAAGGAATAGGGGAGTGGTGGAGCATGATAACCCAATTTGTTAGTGTTGGATAAATAGAGGTCTGGGAGGTAAATCACCGCCGGGAGAGCAAATAATATAAGGATGGGGAGAAAAGAGAAGGGAGAAGAAGCAGATATAAACAACCATGGCTTAGGCAAATAATGCCAACTGTGCATGTTGGTGAGCGACTATATTTCAATATCGAACATATAAAAAGGCCAGGATTTATAACCCCCCCCCTTGAACGCACCAGGGAATTAATGAATCACCCAAGTGCGGCAACTGACCTATTTCTAAAAAGACAGACAAACCTGCCTGTCCACTTGGTTGGTTAGCTCCGTTTAGATTAGCGGACCGAATCAGTTGTGTTTATTTACTCCTCTCTATTAATAATCCAGCTCTGTTAAACAAGAGTGAAAACTCTTGTTCCATTACCAGAGTTCCTCTGTGGACTACAGCCTATTGTTTGTGACTAATTCAACAGTTTGTCTTCAAATATATTATTGAATCAATAGAAAAGCACTATGATCTGGATAAAACTACGCCGTCAGTGTTGCCACATTATGATTCCCAATTAAGCCCCAAAAGCTCACTGCTCAGCACTTTGCACTTTGTTACTTGTTCATCAGAGTTGCTCGCCAAAACCCCTCAGTGAGAGTGCATTGTTGTGTCGAGTTAGCATCAAAATAATGGCCCCCGAGGGATGTAGCGCTGAATTAAAAAGGACAATAAATTACCTCTGGCTGAGCCACCTCAGAGAGTCGGGGCGAACTGTTCTCTCTGCCTCGTCTTCCTGCTCTAAAATCCAGCCTCTGACAGGAAATAACAAACATTAATTTAACCTGAACCTGACATTTCACACCAGACTACTGATCCTTGGTAAATATCAGGTCACTGTTGCTCCATATTAATCACCATGCATATATTGCCTTTAAAAAATACTACCCCTAGTCAAACTTTGCCCTGACCTCTGCATAAATCTATAGAGAAAGCATTTTATTGATTTATTTTTTAACTCTCCGTTGCAAGGATAGTTTAGAAAATTATATACATGCAATGCAATCATTTGCAATCTAACACGTGATCTTAGAATAGGTAAATAAGATTAAAACCTTGGGTGGCAACCCAGATATCCAACTAAATGTAAAAATAACCAAACTAGGCCACATGCTGGAAAATAGGTGAATAATCTTCCCCTAAAGCAAAAGAAAAAAAAAGTGGTTTTACTTTGTAAGTCAAAAAAAGGTCAACTGGACCCCGGGAGCAGATGTAAATGTCTGTTGTCTATTACATTATGCAGCCCTGGAATGCCCTGTTGAACTGTCCTAGATGAAGCCAAGGCGGTGTTATTCAACTTTGGGGTTGTGTCCCCAAATGGGGTCGACTGGAGTTCAAATGCGGGTCCCTTGAAATATCTAGTGACAAAAAAAATAATATATATATATATATATATATATATATATATATATATATATACAAGTTTTCTTTTCTTTCGGCTTGTCCCTAATTTAGGGGTTGCCATAGTCGTCTTCTTCTTTTCCTATCGGCTCATCCCTTTTCTCAGGGGTTGCCACAGCGAGTCAACAATGTCCATCTCACCCTGTCCCTAACTCCCTAACCCTGACCTCCCTCACTGCATCCATCAATCTCCTCTTTGGCCTTCCACTTTGCCTCTTACCTGGTAGCTCGATCCTAGCATTCTTCTCACGAATACTGTCCCTCTTCTGAACATGTCCAAACCATCTTAATCTAACTTCTTTAGATTCATCTCTAAACCTTCCTAACTGTGTTGTCTTCCAGATTACCTCGTTCCTGATCCTGTCACCCATCCTTGTCACCCCTAGAAAGAGCCTCAGCATCTATAACTCCTTCACCTCCTGCTCTGCCTCCTGTCTTCACTCTATCCCTAGTCTCTCTAATCCATACATCATGGCTGGTCACACAACTGTCCTGTAAACCTTTCCCTTCACCTTAGCTGACTCTCTTCTATCTACAGCAGTGGTAGCCACAGTCAATCAGCATTTTCCAACCCCCCCTACTCTTTATCTTCTGAGTTCAATTCCCAACAATTTCCTGTAGTTTCACAGCACTGTTGGCAGTGGTTGGTAATCAGGGTTTTCACCAATCTGGTATGGATATGGTTTTGCTGACTGACTGAAGAAAAAAAAAAAAAACTTTGGCCGAAACAAATATGCCACTTCCACATTTATTCTGGCTTGGGACCAGGACTACAAAGACACTGGCTTGTGCCCCTTAGTGACTGGTTCCAAGTTCAATTCAAGTGTGGCATAGAAAACTGGACTCATAAGTTTGAAAAGATTGGGACTCATTGAATTCAAGAGCTTCTGCCATTAGTCAACAATAACAAATAAACCCAACAACGTCTGAAAGAATTGAAGTAAAGACAGATTTATTCATAAAGTCCATGCTGGTTGTAGTCGATCCAAGTTTTATGAGCTTTGAGGACGTAGCCTCAAACAAAACAGGCAGAAATGACGCAATAAACGGTTAGAACGAGTCGATTCAGCCCTGCAGGCAGCGATGATACAGAAACTCCGTTCCGTCAGCAACATATTTACTGATGTCATACATTAAATGCCTCAGTCCAGTGCTGATCTTCATTGTATTATTCCTGAGAAGCGATGATGAAAATACCAATGGGATCAGCGAGAACCCTTTAAAGTACACATATCCATAAAAAAAAAATGTAAATAAATAATTACATTATTTATTATAAATGACCAGTGATTAATGCATTCCTTCAAAAGCTCTTTCAACATATTTGGGGCAAAGGGATATAAATTATCTTTCTAGGCACTATTGACCATTTAGTTTCTCGCAAGGAGATGAAATTAGAGTTCCAAGAAAACAGTTTTGATGAAACAGACCACAAAGACGTGAAATTAAGAAGGCGTCATTCTCTTTCTCTAAATAGAAAAGATTAACTCACGTACTTTGTACTCACTGCCGCTTCAAGTAAAACACAACTGCAACCTGATAATTTGTTATTTTTTATTTTATTCAAGCTGTTTTCTTTTCTTTAGGCATCTACTGTCAAACAAGTAAAATAAACTTTTAAGATGTTATAAGAAAACTTTTTTTTTTTAATCTCACAATACAACAATCAGGTTTACTTAGATGAACAAGAACATGACATGTTAAAAACATCTGGTCGCAGGCATGTACATGATTAAATAAGGTCCTCTACATAGTTATCGGAGTCAAGGCCGATGTCAGAACATTCCATTTAATGCATTATTTATGCCTAACACCTTATTTGACCCACACAGCACGGACGTTAGCGTCCACAGATGGAACCCGGAGTTGACCCCATTTGTAATGTCAACTCCATGGTAGGGTGGCCTGCATGTAAAATATTTGTAAGTAGAAATTTGATCCCTAAAAGGATTAAAATGATGCATGGTAGACTGTTTCTGCAATATTTTGGTAAAAAATTAATTTCAGATTTGTCATTGTGGTCTTATCCTCAGAAAATGGAGCAAAAACAGGTGTAGCTTTTTAATGACTTATATAGTTGAGGCTTGGAAGCTTCCATAGATCCTTGATTTGTAGGTGTTTGCTTAATGCAAATAATGTTGTATTTTCCAGAATTTTGAGGCTTTTTCTCATCTTTTGGCTGGGTGTACGTCTAAGTGTCATTTATATCTTAAAAAAAAAAACTGCATGTATATTATTGGACTAGTGGTTAAGGAAGCGGACTAAGGTCCTCAAGGCTTCAGGTTCTACGCCACCAGCTGCCTGGTTGTCACTGAGGTGCTCTGATCATAGCACTGTCCCGACCCAGAGCCTTCCAGTGGGCTCACCAACAGCAAAAAGAATCAGGGTATGATGCAGTGTGATTTGGATGGCAGACGTGGAGACTGCTGCTCCCATTCAACTGATAAGAGGATGAAGATGAAGGAAATAATGTTTGATATTTTCACACTGACTGTCATTAGAAGGCACTCGAGCCAGCTGGTGCGACTTATAGTCTGGAACATATTGCGGGTATCAATCTTCATATTTAGCATCAAATAAAATAATATTACATTCATTTATGTTCATTCTCTAATTCTTTCTCTGGTCTTGGGGGCAGCGGTCTCCATGACGACGACCCAAATCACACTGCTCCATACTCTGAGTCTCCCTGTGGGTGATGAGCCTCCTGGAAATTATGTGGGTCGGGACGATGCCATGATCAGACCACGTCAGTGGCAGCTGGTGGATCCAAACCTAAAGCCTAAACCACTAGATCTTTCTCTAGGACAGGGGAGGGCAAATATTTGGACCCACAGCCACAAAAATATTGGCATTGCATGGTGAAATATCATAATAAAAATCACAGTACAAACCAATAGTATAATTAAGACAAGCCGAATTAAAGAGCCTTGGTTTACCGAAGCCTGATCTAATATATACGTTTTGGTGAAAAAGTCAATAGATTTTATAGCACATTTTTATAATATATATGATATAAAGACAATTGTATGTCACCTTCCATTCCTGCAGCCTTTCCTACAGTCTACCAGTCTAGCATTTTTGAACCTTTTTATTGTGACGCCACATGGGATCACCTAAAATTTCCTGTAAGTAATGATCATTCATGCATCTTGTACATTGCAGGATAATGACCTGACCGCTGGTGGCGCTGAACATAAAGCCTTGCCACCCCAAGTCTGCTTTTTTACCACTACGCCACCCCGCGACCAATAATATTTCAAGTATATATATATATATATATATCAATAATCATGTTTCTAAGTTTGTTACTTTTACAGTTACCTGACCAAAAAGTGAACCACTGGCAGTCAGACTAAGTTCCCCCTGCTTCGTCCACTTTCGCCCCTCTGTCCCTTAACTGAACCCTGTAATCTCCTGACCATGTTTCTGGAAAGAAAAACCCAATGTGAATTCATGCCTTCCACGCTGTTTTGCCTTGTAAAAGCCACGGGGAGCTTCCTGTGGCTTGTACTCAAATGCTTTACTCCACTCCTCAACTGCAAAGTACTTCACTAAGGCCACTTTACCTCAGAGGGCCACTGCAAAAGTAAGTAGGTTAAAATGTCGTGGAAGACAGAAAGGAAAGGAAAAATTAACGTGACAGAACATTTCAGGGTTTGAAAAACAAAATAAAACCATAATGTGTTTTTTATTATTTTTATTATTATTATTATTTTAAATTTCTGCAATTCACCCAAAGTGCACCCCCCCATGGGTGGAAGTGATTGCGCTTGGGAAGCAATACCCTGATAGGTATCCCCATTAGTCTTTATTTCAGTGCAGCAGAGATAATTGTGTATCCAGGTTTTCAAATTATCAGGTTAAAAACTGAAGAAATCAGGAGAAAACCATGTTTTTTTTTTTCTGTACCACGCCACCCAGAGGA
>JAFBJS010057469.1:0-52227 GCA_016785265.1 Paraplagusia blochii | reverse complement strand
ATTTACATGTTTACTTATATAATATTTTTATATAATAAATTAAATTATATATATACATATATAATATTTCTCATATATTTATATTGATAAATATAATCAAGTCTTTAATGTATTTAAGGTTTTTGATTAAAAATATATAATCCCATGACGATCTTTGGCGCTTCCAATAGGCCACATATTTATATATTTCTTGTGTATGATTATGTTGCAAAGTTAGTTGATGTTATATCATGCATTGATCAAATCACCATATAAGTCTCACCTGTCTTGGTGTCATCATTGTCCAGTAGGGGGATGTAGTCTGTCTTCCCCACTGTCTCCCCTATCTGATCATCAAAAGCCTCTGCCTCCAGCTGAGCCACAAAGTCCCGCTCCACCAGGCTCTCCGGTCCAGTCTGCGGAGCATCGGTCAGTGCATCACTTAGACTCAGGTCCAACTCTGCCATGGCTGCAGACAAGAACAGGGACACGGTCAGATAAACCCTGACCATAGGTGCATCATTGTACATAAATCCCGTGTTATGCCACAGGGAGGCACTGTTTCCCCTGCAATAATGTTGCAGGAAGAGGTACAATTTGTACCTAAACGTGAACCCAGACACAAACACATCTAAGTCGTCATGAGCTCATCTGGGAGTCCAGCTGACCAATGGCTATCAGGGGAATGTGCAGAGTCATGCTGTGTCATATTCCAACATTAATGCCAGATTATCTGCAGGCCTGACCCAGCAGCAGCAGCAGCAGCAGCAGCAGCAGCAGCAGCAGCAGCAGCTCACAGCCCTCTGTTTGGCTCAGTCACACTTGTTTGTCCGCCTCTAATTTTACTCCGGTTTCGCTTCCTTTTTATATCATTTCAAAGGCACGTGAGGTTTGTGACTGGGGATGTGGTGTACTTTTAGTCTGTCTGTCACTGTAACTGCAGTATGCCATCTGTCAAACATGGTAAAATATATGAAAAGAAACCCATCAGGTGGTTGGTCCTCACTTTCAGATCCTAGTTTAGAGAGAAACAAGAATATTTTCCTAAATAAATCAGTCTATTGTAGCTTAGTGACTAAGTGGTAAAAAGACCTGGCTTGTTATCTATAGCAGTGGTCCCTAAACACAGGGCTGGGGGCCAGTACTGGTCCGTGGGTGAATTGGTTCCGGGCCGCAGAGAAATAATGTTTCCTTTTGTCCCCATCTGTCTATTCCTTCCACTTGATCCATACCCATATCAACAAAAGAACTGACCAATAGAATGGCTAGGATTCCACATCAATAATGCAACTATATTTGATTAGGAAATATTTTCTCAGAGAAGACAACAACAATAAACTCAAAATCGATCCTTGATACTAACCTTATATACCGGTGTGGTAGCAGAAAATGTATTGTTGTTGTGTGCATGCATAGTTAATTTGAGTAGGGAGATTTTATAGGTAGGAAGCAGACATGGGGACTCGAGTCAGAGACTCGGACTCGAGTCGCACTTAGGTCGCAACAAAGACTTGTGACTCGACTTGACTGATAAATGATGCTGGATCAACGTCGAACTTTCTCAGGCAACTCGGAACATAGCAACTCGGTCAGTGGGCAATGGGAAACTGGGCTTGTGTGGGAAGATAACGTTACCGTTAGCGAACTTATTCAGCCACAGTTATAGTCTGTTGGCTAGTTTTATAATACCCCTCCCCTGACGCTATCGTTTTATTTTATACTTTAGGCAACTACGTTAAGCGACAAGTAGCACGGCTGTCTTGGTCTACAGACATACAGACAGAGTTGCACTTAAGTCGCACAAACAAAGACTTGTGACTTGACTTTGACTCGCGCATCAAGACTCGAGACTTGATTTGGACTTGGAAAAAGTGACTTGTGAATACCTCTGGTAGGAAGACATTTAAGAAGACCAGAAAATTCATATTATTAAGGGATATTTATCTGCCGCAACGTCATGACCGGTCCTTGAAAGAAGTAGCAGACATTTAATTGGTCGTGGAACAAAAAAAAGGTTGAGGAAGTAACTGATGTAGTTGATCAGGTTTCAATCATGCAATCAAGAAAATGACAAAGTTTTTCTGTGACAGTAAATATAGTTTTGCACCTGAACAAATTACTTTGACTAATTGGACAGACACGGGTAAACAACATTCCCTGTGATTGTCCATTTAGATAAAGCTGTGTTTAAAGTACTTAATTAAAGTAAATGTTTAGTGATTACACAATTATTTTACAAGTGGGAGTCATTACATGTTTATCAGTAACACTCAGTCTGACAGTTGTAGGGTCACAGGAAGGTCGTAGCCACAAACCACTGACCTTAATCCGTTTATAACCAGCTGTAAAATTAGTTAATTATATCATGTTAAACATTGAATAATCACCATCAGAATAATCGTTACTAAAGTACAGTCTGAAGTAAAGTACAGGGGGAAGTACTTCTGCTCCAGACCAGACTGATGTTTCCTCCTCCAGTACCAGTTGGACTGAGGTGTGGTCACTGACGCTCCATGTGGAAAAACCAAGGAAGGAAATCCACAAATCTTTGTCGAATGTTGCACTGTTTACATCTGCTCTCATACGGAGACATGTCAAACAAACTGGACTCTGAGATCACAGGGACGAGTCCAGTTGGGATGTGAGAAAAAAGGACAAAATATAAAAAATATTTTCATGTGAAAAGGATGATGATGGACAGACAGACACATAGAAAAATGGACAGATAGATAAACAGATGGATGGACGGACAGACAGATGGACAGATAGACAGGTAAAGAAATAGACAGACCAACAGATAGATAAACAGACAGACAGACAGACAGATAGATAGACACATAGAGAAATGGACACATAGATAAACAGGTGGACGGACAGACAGATGGACAGACCGACAGATACATAAACAGACAGACAGACAGACAGACAGACAGACAGATAGATAGACAGACAGACACATAGAGAAATGGACAGATAGATAAACAGATGGATGGACGGACAGACGGATGGACAGATAGACAGATAAAGAAACAGACAGACCAACAGATAGATAAGCAGACAGACAGACAGATAGACAGATAAAGAAATAGACAGACCGACAGACAGACAGATAGATAGATAGATAGACGGTCGGACGGACGGACAATCATACAGATAGATAGATAGATGGATGGACAGATGGACAGCCAGATAGAGAAATAGACAGACAGACAGACACACAGACAGACACACAGATAGACAGATAGATGTGCGATTCCACCAAATTTTGCAAAACGCACGGTAAACCGATATCGATCTCACCAATATCGCGTACTCATATTGGGATGATAATAAATTGCCTAATGTTATGGATCAATCCCTGACTCAAATCCCAGATTCTTCTCGATTGGGACGTATAAACCCTTACCTGTCTAATGAGAGTTCACTGATGTAATTCCTACCCTTTCTCTTATTCCATCTGTTTCCACCAGGGGTTGCCAAAGTTGCCTCCGTCACACCCAATGTCTGCACTGCACAAATATAACACCCAGTTCCACCACTCCCTCTTCTGCCACTTCTAGAAATCTCCCCTAGGAAGGTCCTTCTGGACATGTTCGTCCTTCAGGTCTTCAAATTACGCTACGTGATGCTACTGACCCACTGATGACTCCCACGCCCTTGTTGAGTCACTTTATTGTGATGACATAATGTGTACACAGACACAGTCTGTGGTTTTGTGTGACTCTCAGGAATGCCACTCCATCACATTTTTTTACTCCCAACATTTCATTTACAAGGGTGTTTTCCTCTGCTGACGTTGGTTTTGTCGGCGTGTCCTTCAGTCGGGGAAAGTCAACGTAAGTTGCCGATACAACCGAAACAAAAACAGCGGCGGTGACACAAGTCCCACATTCATTTCAGTTTGAAGAGTGCAGTGTGTGATGTGTTTCACGGCCAATAAAAGAAGGGGAAACACAAGTGACTGATGTCATTTCTCAAGGAGAGGTGGGACATTTCCTCTTGGCCTCTCTGTCCTCGGCTTACTCTGCCTACCATTAAAAAGGGTGTGTCCTGTAGGAGTGTGTGTGTATGTGTGTGTGTGTGTGTTGCTTGAATGAATGAGCCTGAAACAGTTGTTGCTGCTGATCTCCACAGACATCTAGAAGACCAGAGACCAAATGGCTGCTTCAAATCTCTTCAAAGCTGGTTGACTATTTGCTCATTTTAGACAAGCCTGCTGGTGTGATACTCCAAGCTATTACTCAATTATAAAAATAGTAAACAGCTCATGGCATAAGTAATGCCACGTGTCACAGTCATTCCCTTGAGAAGTCGGTTTGAGGCCCTGCTGTCGCCACAAGTGCGAAAAAATAAAAATAAAAAGCTGTGTAAAATGAAATTCTTAGTTAAAAGACAACAGTCCATTTTAAGGATTGGCTACAAAAAATTGGATTTGTGTTGCTAGGTGCTTCTGGTGTATTGGTATCGCGCAAGCTTCATATTCTTGTGTCCCAAGTTCGATCCCTGGTGAGGCACTATTTTCTGAAGGGTACTCGAAAAAAGGGTTATTAATAAAGTCCTATCCAAACACTGGTAGCCATGTGGGTGGGGATGGCGCTATGGTGGACTCAGTTGGTGGTGGGCAGTTGGTGGCCTAGTGGTTAAAGAAATGGATTTGGTTCTGCAAGGGCCCTAATTCGAACCCCCAAAGCTACCACTGAGGTGCCCTGAGTATGGTATTGCGCCCACGCACTGCTCCCCGGGCTCTGGCTCAGCTGGTGTTGAGACGGAAACCTTGCGCGCCCCAGTCTCCCTCCTTAACCGCTAGGCCACTACTGCCAACTTAGGTCTGAAATGTTCGCTTTTAGCATTTTGCTATTGCTTAAAAAGTTGAGTGGGCTATATCTAATAGCCAAAAGGGCCACATCCAGCCCCTGGGCCACAGCTTGCAAGTGCCTGAGGAAATACAAGTTCCACGTGCTGTGAAATGTATGGCCCTGTTGTTCAACCAGTTAGATGAGTACAGGTCTTGTCCGCGGCTCATCTGTTTTTCCCCTCACTTTGTCATCTGAGACTTCTGTTTGAAAAAGTTAGAGTGAAGTAGTCACTGCACATACACCGCCAATCACACACACTGCGAGTACATGAAAGCAGAAGAATGGCTCAGACTGTGTCACCTGATATGTGTCCACAGTCCATGAATCAAAAATCCTTAAGACACCCACAGGGCAAATATCCAGGTTAATATTTCAAAGTACCATAAAGCCGTAAAACCTTCCTACTGGTAGTTTCAGGTTTTTCAACTATGTAAACAAGGGAACCGGATAATATACACACCATGTAATATCTCGTGTGTTTACTAAACAAATGCCACGCTTGATAAATACCGTATTTTTCAGACCATGAGACTCAAGTGTCTAGACTAAACTGTCAATGAAGTCTTTTGTTAGACATAAGGCTCACCGGATTATAGGACACAATAAGTGACAACAAAGGGATTAGTCAACAATACTAACAATACAGCCGACGTTTAAGTTTGGTACTCTTCTACAAATCAAATCAAATACTCAGAATTTAGCAGATAGATAGATATCTCTTAATGTAACTTAAGGTATTTTGGGGTCCTCATACAGGACAGGGCCGGAGTTAGTGTATAAGATATAGAGGACAGGGTGAGATGGAAAATGTCTCGCTGTGGCAACCGTTGACAAAAAGACTAGCCTAAAGGAAAAGAAGGACAAAAAGTACAGACGATATCTGCGGCCTGGGGCTAATTACTAGGATATGTTGACTGTGCGCCAACATAAAATCCGGGTGCCATTGTTCTGTAGTACTTTCCTACCCATGATGTTTTCCGACCTGTAGTGAAGATTTATAGCCATATTTGAAGATTTCTCCTACCCATAGTATTTTCCTACCTTCTGCTTTAATGGTGGTAGCATATGTTTATAGGTGAAACACACACAATATCTATCTTACACCTTCAAAAGAGACGGTCGGTTGATATTGTGGGTGTTTGAAGTCAAAATAATTTAAGTACACTACTCTTCGCTAATTTTAGTCAGTTCACACCAGCAAACTGAGGTTCCTCCTGGTGGTAGGGCCCAGGACTGCAGTCTCTTTAGAGTTCAGAGTTCCTGATTACTGTAGCTGTAATGATCCGATAATGTGGTTTTGGAGCTTAAGAAAGTTGCACTGTCAACATTTTGACCGATTTTTGAGCACAGACCGAGATCAGTAAACAAAACCACAGATGAGGCGAACTGACAATTTATCCATGGGCCCCCAGTCCGGAGAATACGGTTATAAATCACAAAAATTGTGTTAATGCGGCGTATGACTGGCTGACGATGTTGGACCATAAAAAGTTTCTAATGCGGCGTCTTAGGAGGCTCCTTGTTCATAAATCAAACTCAAGTGACCACGGCTGTTATTTACTTTGAACCACCACACAGGAAATGCAGTAAAACCCTTTGCTTGCAGGAACTAAAAGTACAAGAACGGTGTGGACCAGAGAAATGGTCCGGGTGTATGTGTCGTCCAAGGTGTTTCAGAGTCCAGCTGCCATCTCACTAATCTGAGCGAGATGGTATCAGTGACATTCCTGGCGGGCCATTCGACGTATTTCACCAAGGCACACAATCGCAGCACTTTGTCAACACACCCTGACACACAGGCACAGAGTGTGTGTAACATGAGGATCCCGGGGTTTCCTGAAATGTAGCTTTGAACATCAGATGTACAGACTTACTCACTCTTTTTATCTAACGTACTGCACGCCAACACAGTGGAGTAGATCACCCAACCTAGTCCCCCAACGTTTTTTTGCACCTAAGACTGGTTAAATGTCTCGGTTTTCAAGTTGTGGCAGATAAATACCTTTTATTAAAAGTACATTTCTGGTGTTCTGAAATATTTTCCTACCTATAAAATCTTCCTACCCGTATTATCTCTGCATGCATACAACAAGGGTTTCCCAAGTGCACACAGCCTAAAATTTTCTGCTACCAGACCGGTATAAAAGCTAAGAATCTTGTATCAATGACTCTGCGTCATTGTGAGTTTATTGTTGTCTTCACTGAGAAAATATTTCCTATCAAATATAGTTGCATTATTGATGATGGAATCCTAGCCATTCTATTGGTCAGTTCTTTTGTTGATATGGGTATGGATCAAGTGGAAGGAATAGCTGATGGGGCCAAAAGGAAACATTATTTCTCTGCGGCCCGGCACCAATTCACCCACGGACCAGTACCAGTCCTCAGCCCAGTGGTTGGGGACCAGTGGAGTAGATGGTTTCTACTCTACACTGCTTCTGCTTGACACTGGAACGATTCCTTTCACATGGGTGTGTTTTTAAGGACTAACCACGTTGCCCACATGTGGGGTAGGATCCAGAAGTGGTAAAGTTGTCAACTAAACGGGCACAGGCCGTTCTCTCGCCCCATCGGGCCGGATTTTTGGGTGAATATTGTGACTTGCTACGTGTATATGGGTGGCAGTTGATTATCACCTAACAATCAACAAAACAAGGCATCAACAGGGGGCAGGATGGTAGAATTGACAGCCCAGCCTGACCACGTCTGCAGAGACATCTCCCGGTCCATACACATTGTCGATGTCGTCACCGTCTCTTTTCCGTTTCTCCACATCCGTCACCCAAATCTCACTGCACCAGCCTCTTTCTCAGAAGAAAAAAAACAAGTGTGCCTGGCTCTCCATGAAAGGGAGCGGCCCAAAGCCTTAGGGAAGACAGTGAGAAGTCTTTGTGTCTGTGTTTGTAAGACTTCCTGTAATTAGTCTCTAAGGACATGCAGGTGTAATCCAGTAATCCGCATTTAACATTATGTCTGTGTCTGCTAATCCTGTTGGTTCTACAAATAATTTGTAATAATAACAAACTGCAATCAATTTAAAAGGGACTTTTGACAATAAAAACGTTATAGATGTGTTTTGAAGTTACAATTGTTTGAGCGCTGTAAACTGAGCCTTCACTTTCGATTCTGAAGGCCCTGGCAGATTTAATGACACTAGCTAGCTGAAATATGATTGGTTTTTATTTTTAAGTCTAAAAGTCTGTTGATATTAATGAAAAATAAATAAGATACAATATTTGATACTATTTTATTTCAATAATATTTATGAATAAATTCGTTTTTTAGAGTATGTTAAGGCCAGCAGAGAAGGCTTTGCTGGCCCTGAAGGCCCACCATTGCATGACATGAAAAAATACCTACTTTTTAGCGATAAAGAGAACTGAAACCAATAAAATAAATAACCAAATGCATTTTAATAAAATAAATGATCCATCAAATAATATCATTTTATAGATTAGAACGTTGTTAAGCATAGGATTTCCTCCTTTAGGTTCGTAAAATCTTCAATTCCGTCTCTAGAAAGACGACTACCATATCAGAGTAGACTTTTCTATCATATTTTGCTTTAATAATCACTTTCAAACTGAGCCTCCGCACCAAAAAATATTTTTCCAGCATCACTGGCGCTTTCAACTGCCTGTCATATTCATTTAGAAACCAACATGGGCGTTTGCTCCGCCTCACCGCCCTCCTGATGTGAAGAGTTGCCGACACGAGTCAGACAGAATCAAACAAAAGCGAAGACAGAACGTCATCCTGCGTCTCCGTGTGTGTTTAGACTGAAAATACAACTGTCAATATTCTCCGTTGTGCCTTTTTTTTCCCTATTATAGCCTTTATCTTTAGCTTCAAAAATGTTAAGCAGCCAAGTGCTAAAGTGCTGGGAGAGGAAATGAGAAGTATATTGATTCACATATTTGAGAATTCAGGTAATTTACAACATAAATAAGTTTGGCACCTTTGAAAACAACTCACAGCATAGTAGGGAAAACTTAGAGAAATGAAAATATATATGAGTATCATATATCAGTGATTTTCAACCACTGTGACGCAGCACAGTAGCGTTCCATGAGATTTATTCAGGTGTGCCAAAGGTTTTTTTTTTTGGGGAAACATAATGTGCCATTGTCGGCTATTGGAGCAATGTAGTGAAATACACCTTTTCCGTGTATTTATTGGGTTCTTGTTGACAAAACTGTGATTAGAATGACATTAAATGGGTAATATGAGACAGTGGTCCCCAACCACTGGGTCGGGGACCGGTACGGGTCCGTGGGTTGAACTGGTGCCGGGCCGCAGAGAAATATTGTTTAATTTTGGCCCCAGGTTGTGGAACACTGTTATGGGGTACAGAGCATTTACATTTTTTTGGGCTACTAGTGTGCCCCCAGATATTCCAAAGAAAAAGTGTGCTCAAAAAGGTTTGAAAACACTGCGGTAGATAATGTTGATGGCAGCAAAGTATATCACAAGCTATAAAAAGCAAAGTGTAGCATAGTGATATAAAAACAAATTTATTAGCTTGTCGTTTCTTGATAGTTTTCAGGTATAAATTATTTGAGATATTGCATATCGAACAATGGAAAGGGTCCCCAACCACAGGTCGTCAAACAGTATGTAGAAGTGTGACTTGGGTGTCAACCATAGAACAATAATAATACAGAGAACTGCTGCAAATGGGATGTTGGTTGGATTGATGGGTCAATAGACAGACTAAGGGATGAGTAAATTGACGGTTATGCATCAATAGATGGATGTAGAGATGGAAGGGTTGGATGGACAGAGAGACTGATGCATCACAAATAGAGAGAAGACAAAGAGCAGTACAAGAGCTAAAAGCATGAGTTCTTCTGCTTTTAGCGCCCACTGCCTTCGATAATTGGCGTTACTCCCTGGTTGTCTGTGTTTGTGTGTCTGCCTGGACCTTGAAAGAACCAACAAGGAGGCCAGTTTGAGAGCCAAGTGTAAAGGTGAGTGTTTTACGACGCACACCCGCATGCATGCTTCTAGAACAGTTACACAAGGCTTTTAGTATGTTGTATAATACAGTACTTTGCAGCCTAATAGTTTCCAAATCTGGAATAACAGCCGTTGGCATTTGCACGTACAAAAGACAGACAGAGGTCATTGTGTCTACGCACCTCTTCATCCACCTGCTCCCAACTGCCTCCATCCCCAATATTCCTTTACGCTAAGCCTTAGTTTCTGATTGAAATATATATACATATATAAACACGCAGTGAAGACTACTCAAATACACAACACATAGTGATTCTTTGGAACTGTGCTCCATTGTTGCAGGACGAGGCCCTGACACATTGCAATGGAATGCAAGAGGCATCAATGTGCACAGACACACAAACCAGGGAACCAACAATGGTACTCACAACCCTTGCAAGGTTCAGATAAAAATATCTGAACCTGGACAAAATCATTCAGAATAAAATATCCATCGTATCTCGTCGTGGGACCTCCGGTTCTGACGCATGGTACTGTAGATCACACGGGGACTATCCAGTTGAGGTTCGTCCACATTTCTTTCTGAATCCTTCAGAACCACTAAGATACACGGAACAAACCGACCAAGCGAAGCAGACTGAACATCTGGACGCTGGGACAACTAACATGATCTCTGTCAGACATGGAAAGACTCTAAGCAACCGTGGAAGAATTATAGCCAAACTCTTGGCGCAACTGTTGGCCGACTGAGCCGTTATTGAACAACAGGACAAATCCATTCAACAGCTGGAAACTATCTCCAATCCACCTGTATTGGCATACCCAAGGATAATTAGAGTTACAAACCGAAGTCCAGGACCTGGAGAACTAATCTAGAAAGAACGATATTCAGGGAACGATATCCCACCAGCTTTTTGGAAAAGATGCTTTTCCTACCTCAATCATTGCACGCAATAAAGTCAACTGAGTTCTCTAACCAAAACTGATAAACATGTTGATGAAGGTTCTCAGTCATCCAGGTCATAGTTAGGGGGTTTAGTTAGGGAACTGTACCTCTACCTCAGGGACGTACCCTTTGCTTAGTGGCGGAGTACAACAAGACCCCTAGAGAAAGTCTCTTGGATGAGAGGGGAAACGATTTCCAAAAAACTGACCAATACCGATAAAAATGTTTCACCTCGTCCTAAACACCCCCTAACCATTGGATTTCTCTCCATTATTCCACTTTGCTGTGTATTTTCATAACTCTGACTGCCAGACGTTAATACCAGCAGCTCCAGCTGCTTCTGGTATGATGAGGTGGGATTACAGTCACTGACTTAGCCTCTACTATGGCATTCATCCTCTCTGCTCGTCCACAATTTCATTATCCAATCCACCGCCGTCACAGAGTATCACGAGTACTTCAGCCTGAAATCCTTGAGACATATTCAGGGATATATATATATATTTTTTTACTTTTATACAGTTACAGTTCCTCTCAACTTCTAAAATATAAACATTTCTGAAAGCACCAACTGAAAATCAATACTTTTCGAGGTTACATTAAGTTTGTTTGAGTCTTTGGTCCAACAGGATGAGATGTTTAACACCTGTGCAGCACATGAAATATTGAATGTGTCTTTACTTTCAAGATCTCATTCACCAGTACAAAAACTGGTACTAAAAAAAAGGTGCAAAACATAACAGATTTTGGAGTAAAATTGTTTTTATCTAATGTTAAACGTATAAAGCTACAATGTAGGGAAGCATTTTGACTTTTTGTTTTTCTATTTTGGGCCAGAACGGACGTCTGGACAGTCAACAATTACAAACAATTACAATACTTATTTTCTAACCCATTTGTGTTCTGAAAAAATATCAACTATTCTCTCCAAATGCAGTCTTGGCCGATATCAATTCCTTGTTTTAAAGGAGATCTGACCTGTCAAAACCAGTTTTTCCCGATACCAATTTTCTATCTAAGAAATACTGAGAATCATACAACAGACAATTAAAGATCAATATTAATGAATAGTATGAACAGTGGCACCTGAGCAGATTTTTATTTTAAACACACAACACAGTGAAGAAGGACTTGATGTATCAGGATCAACGTTGACATTAAGCTAATGTTTGTCCAAATGCCCGTTGTAAAAGTTATCGAGGATTTGGTGGCGTCAAGTTTGCGCTAATGGCTTGACACGCTCTCAAACAACTGTGGGAGCGTTGGATCAGAAAGGTCTTGCCGAGTCTTCGGTGAATCCCTCCTCTTAGCAGCCGTGTCCTCTTTAGATTTGCTAAAAAAAAACGGGACCTTCTTTTCTAAGTAGTGTATTAAATTTGTTGTCCCAAACGTCTTAGGCGTTGATCCTCCATAGCTAACCTTTGATTTGCAGCCATTGCAAACAGCATGTTTCCTGGCACACAGGAAAAAAGTCCGATCTGGGCACATTGAGCTGCCGTTACCGTGCATGCTTGTCAGCGTGACGGCCGAAACCCAGAATTTACGACATTTAGCCGGTTGGATATAAAACCAGCGTTTATAATCGGCAGCCAATTGACCGGTGTATCTCTATCTCTAATATTGTATATTATTTGTTTACCACAAAAACAATGCCTTAAATCATGTAGATACTGGTAGAAGACGTTGTCCAGCGGCTCAAAAACATTGTGGGACCAAGATTTGTGTCTGTAGGTCTAGATGTGTTACCATCACAACGTGATATTCAATGTTAGGTTACATAAGGGTAACATTGGAACAGATGTATGCCAGTATTCTTGTCTGGGTTATACAGTACTATACCAGGCATCAAGAGTAATTTTCCCCCCTAAATCTTCAAAACCACTTTACTATAAACTGCTCAGGATGTTATATGGTATTGGCGTAGAGTTTGCCAGCGTTAAGGTTAAGGAAATGTCAAGAAATGAATAGTTGTGTGCCGGCAGGATGTTGAATTCCATGCTCATGTACTCGTAATAGAATAAAGGAAGAAACAGATGGTTCTGGTTTTGAGGGTCAAAATAGAAATATTAAAAGCAATAGCTGTGGAAAGTTAACTAAAAGCGTTCCAAAAAGTTTTGTTTTTACTTTATTTTCACAAGATTTCCAACCTTTTGCAGAATCCATCAGCTAAAAATGGTAATGGCATGATGAAAAATGATGAACGATGCTTAAGAAATGTATCTTGAATATGGAGATGGTGTGATCTGGTATCAGGATTGGTATTGCTCTAATGTTGGTTAGATTTTTTGGATAAAACTTTGTTAAAATCTGATCCAGGAAACCAAATGTTCAACCAAATTGTATGCAACGTACCGTAAAATGGAAGAAAAACAGAAGGCACCAGATTGATACTGGTATTGGCAGATACTCAAAGATGCAGTATCAGTTGCATTAAGTCATACCAAATACCTGTAGTTTTATTTTTTAGAAAAACCTGGTACATTACTAAAACTAAAGCCTGGTACAACAATTGACCTTTTCTAAAACGTCACTCTGTACTTTTTTTTTTTCTGAGCTCACAATCAAGCACCAAACATTCAGGCATTAAGGGCTTGGATCAGGTCAATAATGAATTTGGGGCCTGGGATCAGTCCCTCTTATTTCCTGCTGAGTAATCTGGCTGTGGAAAAAGAACGGGTAATCTGGCTAGCCACAGATAGAGAGAGGGAGAGAAGGGAGGGATGGAAGGGGAGAATTTTTTTGCTGCCGGGTGCAATAACCACAGTGCAAAAGCTCCCAAAAAAATGAGAGTCGGTCGTTTACGTTCAAAGAGTTGAAATCACTCAACAACATCTTTAAGGTGACAGACCTGGTTTATTGATTTCACAGCTAATGAGTCTTAGCGCTGGATGATGGTCTTACAAACATTTTTATCTTGTTTTGACAAAAACAACAACATTGCGAGGATGATGCTAAATATTTGGGATGTCCAAAAATATCTGGAATCAGTGTTAATATATTATAATTATGTTATATCGATAAGACTGGTCGGTTTTTCCTTCCATAATGAAAATCCGAAAATCCTCATTCTTGGGGGCTAACGGTAGCACATATCGGTATTAAACAAAATCAAAAGAATCGGCGATTGTTACCGGTCTTTCTTCTATAGTAATACAGGCCTTTCATTTATTTACTACGGGTGATTCTTTAGGTACCAGAACCAAACCCAAGTTTTGATGAAGGCAGTGACACAGGTAGTACTGAAGTTGTTGACAAAATATAATTTCAAAATGACATTTTGCCATGGTATGGTCATCTAGATCCGTGTTCCGCAACCTTTTTTTTTTTTTTGCATCACATACCAGTTAAATGTCTCGTACTATTTTCACGGACCGGTCGTTAAGTTTTGGCAGATAAATACTGCTTAATAAAATTAAATTTCCCATGTTCTAAAGTATTTTCCTACCTATAAAATCTTCCTACCTGATTTAACTGTGCATGGGCACAACAAGGATTTCTCAAGTTCACACAGCCTATAACTTTCTGCTGCCAGACGGTGTAAAAAGTTCCATCTGTCAATATGGAAAATATTGAAAGATTGTAAATATCAATATATTGATATTTACAATAAATATCGTAATATCAATATATTGATATTTACAATAAATATCGTAAAAAAAAAAGTAACCGTTGCAACCGTTGAGGGACGTGGAGACGAAATTAAGGGAAACCACAGGGGGAATTTACAGACAAATATATGTATATATTGGTATATATTGATATATATGCCTATTGTTGTTAAACTTCTTAAAGAGCTGACAAGGAAATTAACTAACTGTTTGAGGAACAATATGTTCTCTTCTAACTTAGAGGTCTCAAACTCGCGGCCCGTGGTCCATTTGCGGCCTGTGTATCAATATTTTGCGGCCCCCACCCTGATGTGAAAGTTGAATTCATAATAATATTTATAGATTTTTTCTCTCCACATTTTATGGTAAAACCCTGATATGGTAAAGCCCTGTCTCTAACCCGATAACAGATAAAGATGAATGAATGAATGAATGAATGAATGAAAAGGGTAAAAGTTAATGACTAGATTATTTTTCAAATAAAGTTAATAAATAACTTTTTTTGCATTATTTTAACTGTTTCTGACTCTAATGGTTGGATCACCCATCCCTGATGTACATACAATGTTGCATTCACAGGCCAAGAGGGCAACGAGGAAAATACAACAGAAACTGATAACAGAAGTCAAACACTGATTGTGGCGGGGACACACAAAGAGACAAATGAGACACAGACAGGACGAGGAATTACTCAGGCAGAGAACAGTGCCAGAAACAGAGCTTCACAGACTGACTGATAAGAACGCACACAGATAAACTAAATATTAAATTACAGAAAACACGGATAAACCAGGGAATACAGACGGTCTCATGTCTAGAAAGACACTGAAGACACAGACAGACTGAGACAAAAAAGACGGAGTCAATTTTTAACAAGTTTTTTCTTCCTGTGACAGCGCCGCCACTCCGGTGCTGCTTTAACCACCACGGAATCGAACATTAGTGAAGAGTCATGTCGGATTACACGTGAACACACCGCCCTTAACGTAATAAACAGTAACAAATGAATCTGAACCAACAACAATCGCAGCTCCAGTGAATAAAAAAGGGCGTGTACGTCACTTATGCACGCTCAGCAAATAGCAAGCACAAATCCGAAGTTTCCGAGGAGCACATGAAGGCAGCATCACTCTACGCCAGTACAGCCTGGCCGTGATGCGTGCTGAGCTTACTCATCCGAAATCAGCGTCAAGTCACTGCAACGCGGCCTACAGACGTCCATCCTTCCTCCCCGCACAACAGACACACAGCTCACAACGCCACGCACAATCACGGACACACGGTCGCCATATTTCCCGCTCCACTCACCGTTAATTGTCTACTTTTTGACAGTTTGTCGTGAGTCTCCGAGAGTCGCTGTCACCGCCACGATCCGCCCACCCAACAGTGCAAGCTTTCGGTGCAGAGAGACAGCTCCACCTCCGTCGGGCCGTAGACCAATCGCAGACGTCGATTTGTGATCGGCGGCTGCGTTGTCCAATCGTAATGAAGTATTGATCTGATTGACGGGAAATCCGGCTACTGACATGTTTCAGCTCATGCGCAGGCCATTCGGCGTCACGGTGTGCTCTGTTGACAGGCATCCCGCGCGTACAATGGAGAACATTGACTCCTTTTACGGATCGGTGCCGGTCCAATCGCCTCTAGCGACGCACCGTGGACACGTTCGAGGCCCGAGAAGACGCCCTGATTTCGGCCGGATCACTAAAATGTCACTGCGGTGACAGGTGTTACGGTAAAAAGACAAAGACTACGTGAGCTACGACGTCAGGTCTGCATTCACCTGTTTTACACCGAGAAAAGAATAAACTTTTCGAATAAACTTCGATTCCGTCGTAAATACATAAGTGCGCCGCTCTGGCTACGTGAATTTATGTATTTATTTTATGAATAAACGTCATTATGGTGTTTACAATACGTTTATGAGTGTTTAAAAGAATTAAATAAAAACATAAATTTACATAATGGAGCCATGTTGGCCGAAATCTCTGTTGTAGCGATATCTTGTGGCCAGAAAGGAAAGGTGCAGCCTTCATGAACGTCAGATGCATCTGTTGGACGTCTTTAACAAATGTTATCTTTGTTACACAGTTTGTATAAAAACTATATGTGAGTCACAAATATTAGCTCTACGAGATAAAGACAGAGTAAGGATGGGTGTTTTTACAAAGTACTTTATCTTTACAAAAAGACAGACATACAAACAAATAGACCAATACATGTAAATAGGTAGGAATTTTATTACATTGGTAGGTTACGAGTAAAGTAGGTAGATAGGGAGGTGGGTATAATGGCAGATAATTAGTCAAGTTGGTTAATTGGTTAGTAGTTAGTTGTGTGGGTGGATAGATAGGTGGATAGAGTATGCTAGTTAGCTATGTAGGTGGATAGATTGATTGGTAGATAAATGTTCGAGTAGGTAGATTGGTTGGTAGTTAGTTATGTAGGTAGATGGTAAGTAGGGAGGTAGATAGGTTTGTAGGTAGATTGGTATGTACTAGTTGAGTAGGCGGATTGGTAGATAGTGAGGTTAGTAGATAGGTTGATACATTGGTAGTTAGTTAAATTGTTAGATCAGTATATAATAGATCTCATATCAATCCTACTCATAGATAGTAAGTAAGTAAATAGGTAGAAAGGTTGATACATCGGTATGTAATTAATTAAGTAGGAAGAAAGGTAGGTAGATGAAAGGTAATAAGTTAAGTAGGTAGGTAGATAGGTAAGTAGGTGAGTTGATAGGTTGGTTGGTAGATTGGTAGTTAGTTAAGTTGGTAAATCAGTAGATAGATTATTATGAAGGTAGGAAGGTGGGGACGTTAGTAGGTAGATTGGTCGGCAGTTAGTTAAATAGGTAAGTTGTAAAGTGGGTAGATAGGTTGGTCGTGGTAGGTAGTTAGTTTGGTTGATAGATTAGGATGTAGAACGTTAAATAGTACTCATACATATAAAGAGGTGTAATATGACAATAATAAACATATATAAAGTACTGTATTCATTTGGTATATACTGTATATATAGTATATATCACAGGTAAAATATACATTGTATATCATACAGTTCCTGATAATTACTATAATATTAATGATGACGAGACAGGAGTTTTGCTTTCAAAGAGATTTATTGAAAGAAATATTTTTTGAAATTTTATAAAGTTCAACCGTTAATAATATCAAGCAACCAGAACCCTAAGCTTCACCATTTCTCCATCTACCTTGTTTGAACATTTGTCATGAATAAATGAATTCTTAGCTTCTAAAAGAACCCCCGTAGACAGACCCCGGTGCCAGAAAATCTGGGTCGACTTCGTGTCTCAGGAACCGACACAGACTTCACATTATCCTGGAAGATTTGTCTGCGTTACTACGTTAGTGAGAGGCGTTCAAGTGACGGGACACAACACAACTCTGAATCTTCATGCGGGCATGTCCAAGACATTTACAAAGAAACGTCGGCAATCGCTCCTTAAAGTGCTGCTCATCCCAACTGATCGAGTGGAAAAATTGTACGATTTTTTTTTTTCAATAAAAATGGCCACGTGGAAAAGGCCAATATACGGTATTTAGGAAAAAGTTCAAAGTTCTGCCCAGGACTGTCACACATGCACCGGTCCATTACAGCGGTTCTCAACCAAACACACAAATATTCCGTTTATTATTGTATCTCTTTAAATACTATTTGCAATCAGTACCTCTCTCTTCCATGATCAGGAAGTAAACATACTGTTTATATGTATATATATATAAATATATTAATATATTTATATATATATTGATATGACTCTCCCTAAAATCGGAAGAATTCAGTGTTTCACTCTACACACAGTTTGCAAGCATACAGCAAAAATCGGTTGCCTTGCACGTCAGATCCCCTCATTACTGGATGATTTTCAGTGCAGCATGCAGGTAAAAAATGTGCACAAAAGTATTTAAGTTCATCACTTCCGGTAATCCGTGCCGCGCCGTTCTCATCACCGCCTCCGTTCTCTCCCCCCGCCACAAATAAGATATGATTATTTTATTAAGAAATTATAGCAGACTTTATTTATTTATCGGTATATATATATATATTTTTTTCCTCTATATTAGTATTCTGCATTTCAAAGCATGCCAACATTTTTTTTTTTTCTTTAGTTTCTGCATAGTGCTGGCTATACGAGTGCCAAAAGAGTTCTGTTTCTTTACAAGTAGTAGAAGTGGGTATGTACAGGCAAAGAGTGACACCAGTTCCATGTTTTGTAAAGCGTATCGTAAAAACGACTCCACCCGATCCCATCCCCGCCTTCCTTCCCGCCCCCCCCTCCCCCAAGTGCTAAAATTATCTACAAGTACAGGACTCGCCGAAAGTCCGTCAGAAACTCATAGAAAGTTAAAGAGAGCTGGAAAAAGCTCAGCAGTATGGAAGAGCCATCAAGGGGTATCAAGTGTGTGCATGTGTCAATATTCAAAGGGCAAAAATACCAACACCTATTGTAATCCCCAAGTTTGTTTCTTTGTTTTTGTTTTTTTTTCAAAGTGCCACGTCTACTGTTATTTTATGCACTATGCATTACATATTGTATTCTCTAGCACTGGATATTACGCAAAGGTGAACCGTCACATATGGGATAGAAAAAAAAAAGGAGTCGACAACAACTACATTCTAGTCTTGAGGTCATAGTTCTGGATGTAAGGACACAGTTCAGGCCACGAGTTGACCGACTCACCGAACGTTAACGAAAGCACTCGCTATATAATAGGAAACGGCCAAAAGAGAGACAGAAAGTTCAGTACCTCAGCACAGCAACAAAAAGGAAAAAAATAAAATAAAACACAGAGGGAGAGTTTGTACTGAACCTGGTTCCTGGTACCAAGTGTCTGCTGGTGAATGTATGCATGGACAATGAGTAAAGACAAGTCAAACCGAGGAGTACAGTAACATGAACGCTGCCTATTCCGTAAAAGCAGCAAATGAACTTTCCCATGTGGTGTTTGAACCTTCGTCTGCTACACAACATTTTGTGAAAGTCACCGTAAAATATAGTCAAGGTCTCCAATTGACAGGAATTAAAGCTGCAAGGACAACTTTCAGGTTCCCGTCTTTTTCACGCAAAGACTTAACATTGTCCAGGAATTTTTACACGTCCACCATCAGCCGTTTGTTACAGCATTCGTTTGCTTTGGTTCGACACTAAAGTGCACCTTGTACAAAGCGTGACATCGGCGATAAAGTCCAGACACTCCACGGGCGGAGACGACGACGCAGCCTTCGTTCCCATCGGTTTGTGGCGGCATCGTGGATTTGATAGATTTTCATTTTGATCAGTGGGGATAGACATTACGATACCACCCATGTAGTGAGCACAATCACAGACGTATAAATAAAAATAAATAAATGAAAACAGCGGACACCAAAAAAGTCAGGGATAGGGTTCAAAATAAGAAAACAGAACAATTATACACTGCAAAACCATTTTCACCACATCAGCTCATCGGTACCTTTGACACCACAATTCTTTACATTCGACAACAAAACAATCCACAAAAAGACGTAAAATAAATAAAAACGTTTGCTCAGACCAGCAAGCAGCAGCGTACGACCTTCATGCGTCAAAGGGGGGACTCCACCAAAATGGACTTTTCAGAACGACCTCTTCTTTCTCAGCGGTTGGTTATGATTTTCTGAGAGCAAGGAAAACGAACCCCGTGACATCAGTAACACGTTCCTGAGGCTTTATTAAACATCGGCACCATTTTTTTAAAAATTGCTAAAAAGTGCTAAACATCAAGCGGTCTGGTTAGGCTGCTACAAGTCTTCATTGTTTAAAGGACTATTGCACTTTAAAGTTACCCTCGTCTGACGTCCGCCATCTCTAGTCTCTCTAGATCTAGTGCCTGCTTAGTTCGCCATCTGATGAGTTCAAGTCAAAGGGATCACTAACAACCGAGTAAAGAGTGTTCTGACATCGACTATTCTCACGTACGTTGGTCGGCGTATTGTTGTGCAACCTTTACTTGAGTATTGACTAACCCTATAAGAGGAAGGCTTGATCTGATTTCCAGGACCGGTACTGGTCCAAGAGTTGTAAGAAATTCAAGATGGCAAAAACAACCACCAGGGGGCCCTAGTTAACAATGACTCCCCAACCAGTTCCCACTGGGAATATGCCATTACAAGGTGACTTGTCGCCAAGCATTTTATGTCCTAGATCAGTGGTCCCTAACCACTGGGCCGGGGACAGGTTCTGGTCCGTGGGTGAATTGGTGCCGGGCTGCAGAGAAAAATTGTTTCCTTTTGTCCCCATCTGTCTATTACTTCCACTTGATCCATACCCATATCAACAAAAGAACTGACCAATAGAATGGCTAGGATTCCATCATCAATAATGCAACTTAGGAAATAATTTCTCACTGAAGACGACAAGAATAAACTCCAAATGACGCAGAGTCGTTGATACTAGATTCTAACCTTGTATACCGGTCTGGTAGCAGAAAATTATAGGCTGTGCGCACTTCAGCACACAGTTAATTTGGGTATTTTATTGGTATTTCAGAACACCCGAAATTAAATTGTATTAAGGGGTTTATATCTGCCACAACTTAGTGACCAGTCCTTGAAAATAGTAGGAGACATTTAACTGGTCCGTGGCGCAAAAAAGGTTGGGGAACATTGTCCTAGATAATAAAGACACCACCAAGTCGAGGACCTAAGCCCAAATGCCCCTCAACCCAACTATGCAAGCCATGCTGTAAAAACCGACACTATCGCCTCAGTGACAGCAGCTCACACCATTTTGTCCCTGAAGCGATAGAGGAATAATGGATCGGTATTGCCAGACATCCCAAGGTGCAACATCAGACCCTTAAATCCTTGTACCGAGCCATCCTTAGTTCTGGCATGACCGTGGACAGACGTCAGGTATGTTGAGTGTAAGGTACAAAAACAGAGGGAAACAAATGTACTGTAAACCTGTGGTACTGTTGTCCTCTTTCCTTCATTCCGTCTTAATCTATTCTTTTTTCGTCCTTTTCAAACCAACGTGTAAAGGGATTTATTTGTGCTCTCTGGATTATTAAACACAATCAACAAACCTGTTGTTTCCCTGTTTCGGTAGAAGCAACAAATCTGAAAGAAAATAAAGACCAGGTTGGGGGACGTTTTTGTCAAAGTATTAGAATACAGTGGTCATCTACAGTGTTTGAAGCAAATGTACTGTAACAAGGACGCACACACGTATACAAAGCTCTGGACTGGAATGCATCTCACACGCAATGTTACTGCACCTACCCTAGTACTACTACTTCAAATATTGATAATAATAATTAATCACACTCACTCAACTCTGCTTGCCAGTGTTTGCATATTATACTGTACATAGAATAATGGCGCATTCGGCTGGTCGTTGTAAACTGGCAAACTTGTGTGTTCGGGTCCTTTGTCGGACCTTGGTATGTACAAGGTGAGATCGTTCTGGGAGGAGATATAGAACAATGAAATCTGAGGTAGCAAATTCGTCAGTGAAGAACTCAAACGACAACGCATTGAGAAAACAAACAAACAAACAAACAAAAAAAAACACACGGTCTGATTACGAGACGGAAGGGCCAAGACAAGCAGCCCAATGTCCGGTCACTGTTGACGTCCTTGTTTCAACTTGTTACGTAATAAAGCCGAACCCTTTCTTTCGTTGTCTCCTCATTCACGAAACTCCTTAAGGTGGGACCTCCTGCCTGTCAGACTTTTTGGTGTGCACTCTTCTGGTGAAGTTTGCCAGTTTACCTGTTGGCGGCGCTGCCTCAGCCTTATTATGAGCTTCGTCGGGCAGCTGATATGTGCAATGAGAAAATTCATGGCTTGTAACCCTCCAGTTCCCACCCCTGAGGTGCAAACCAGCCAATCCAGTGTGCTTTTGGGAAGGGGGTGGGGAGTGGTAGCTCCGCCTTTAAGGGAGGGCAGGACATCAGGGGTAAGGAACCAATGAGAGAACAGAACAGCAGGATTCCTGTTAGGCCAGCTAACACTACTATATACCAACCAGTCTGTGAGTTTCTTGGAAGCGCCGCGTACATATAGTATAGAATAATCGTTAGGTCATTAAGATTTTCAGTGCAAGACATAAATGGCTACTTGTTTTTTTTTTGTTTTTTTTTCTTTTGTCGTCATCCTTCAGTCCATTGTTCTTTGTTCTTGTCAAGCCATCCAACGCTGGATTCAGCAGTAAAGGGATTCTTCTACAGGTCAGCAGTCGATCGCATGTGTGTAAGGCTGCGAAACCCTCAGCAGGGAACACACACAGAAGTTCAGAGCAGGTCTTTCCCGTTCATTAGGAGGCGGAGTTGGTCTCAGCTCTGGTAGTGGTTTTGGTTAAAGGTCGTTGTGATGTTCAGAAAAGCTCCAGATGCTTCATCAGAAGAGAGAGACAGGGTGTGGAGAGTGACACACACACACACACGCACACACACACACGCAGGCACTCTGTCTTATCTGTGTGTCCCTACTTGAGAGGTTAAGTGTCCTAAAGGGTTTTAGTTGAGGTCCAGTAGGAGTGTCCCGATCTCCCGAGTATCATGTGGACAGGTGGAAACAGGAGGAAGTGCGGGATCAAACATCACATTCTTTTCATTCTCCCACTCCTCGCCCCTCACTTCCTTCCACGCCGCCTGTGCCCTTCACCTGGACTTTAGCTCCCCCCGGGGTCGGAGCTGTGTCTCTGTGGTGTCCTTGTGGAGTCCAGAGATGTCTGTGGTTCCTGGAGAGACAGCCTCCTTTGGGATTCAGGGTCAAGATGGGACAGAGTGGAACCATTCGCCTGACCCATTTCAGACACGAGACAAACCTCTGGACTCACGTTTAACCCTGTTCCTAAACTCGAGGCCACCGTTGCACGACTGCCTAGCTCCAACCCTAAACTTGGACCTGAGGTAACCGCAGCTCCACCGCCCAGCCCCAGATCCAACTTCAGATGTGGACCCAGGTTGTCCAGAGCAACCTGGCTGGTTCTACTTGACGACTCGGGCTCTTGGACCTGAAGAGCTTCAACAGCCTTGACTGAGAACTCATCGAAATCCTGAGAATCCAAGATCTGGAGAGTGAGTGGCAGAGGTGAAATGAAGAACTTTTTTTAGGATTACTTAGGAAAAAATCCTTAGCAAATAAGAACACGTTCGTACGGCAATTTTATTTTGTTACCTGCGATAAAGAAGACAGAGGATCCGTCTCTAGAGGTGTAACAGGATGAACCAGTCTCTCTCCTGGACCTAGTCCTGGTCCAGATCCAGGGTAAGGTGAGGCCTGTTAGAAAACATGTCAGTGTTTTGCCAACATCACTATTTCAAAGCTGAAACATGTGAAACCTTTACACAACAGAGGAATTAAAGGGACTTTTCCAAGAAGAACGACATCTGAAAAGGCTGACAGTGTGAATTCCTTTAAATGCCAGTGCTTCAAAATAAAATGCCAAAATCATCAACTTCTGGCAGGGAATGTTTGTCTTACAAAAAAAAGAAATACCTCAAAAGAAGCAAGGTTATAAAAATAAACAGTTTTTCAGATGCTGCACGGCTACAGGGAAGTTGCTCTTCCTGAGTCGACAAGAGAAACTTTTATTCTGAAGTTATATTCTGTGTTTGGATCCTCACAGCATTGTACTTAAAAAACCTGGTGAGTTCGCTGTCATTGTTTATGGTGTCAATACCTGCGGTGGTGTGGACACAGCACTGTAGGCAGGAGGAACCAGAGACATCTGTCTCTGCAGCAGCTGCATTATCGCTCCGATGTCCGTGGACATTCGGCTCTCCAGCCTGTGGACAACATACATTTAGATTTCTGCATCACACTTTGGTAAAGACGTGCATTTTGTAGCAGATAATGGATCAGTTCAAGATCCAAACATATGAAATGCTCTATACCAATGGTCCCCAACCACTGGGTCATGGACCGGTACTGGTCCGTAGGTAAATTGGTGTCGGGCCGCAGAGAAATAATGTTTCCTCTTGGCCCCATCTGTCTATTACGTCCACTTGATCCATACCCATATCAACAAAAGAACTGACCAATAGAAAATGTAAAAAGACAATAAATATGATACCATTACTTTAATATAGCATCTATGAACACAAAGGTATATTAATTTCCTGACATTGTTATACCGATTTTCTGCTTATCTTTCAACATTTCAATAACAAACTTACATTTTTGCAACATAATTTGTTGTTAAAACTCATTTTAAACTGATCTTTAAACTGCAAGTAGGATATTATAGATATATAGATTAAAAGAGTAATAAATATCTCAGGGTTTTTGAGCATGTGTGCTGTTCTTCTGACGACCACATGCACTAAAAAAAGGAAACAAGTTGAGGTGGATTCAACTAGTTTGCATTTGTGCCGCGAGCTTCGTTACGTTCCAACAGTTAGAACGACCTGAAAACAGATGCTCCATCCTTTTATCTCTCACACTGCACACGTACGATTGGACCACATCACCAAGAACCGCTGCAGCAGAAACCCTCCGAGGCACAGGGCTCCAGACTCAAACACATGCCCGAACAACCAGAACCTGTTTTTTTTTTTCATACCGGTTGAGCTGCTTCTGCAGCAGGTCCAGGCGTGTGTCCAGCTGGTTGCGCTGCTGGCGGCTCAGTCGGTGTATGGGCGTGTTGAGAGGCGGAGGAGACGCCAGGCTACAGCTGGGCACCTCCTGGTACTGACCTCCTCCTCCTCGACTCTCCCCCCAGAAACTGAAGATGTTGGACACTCCTGAGAAAGCACCTGCAGAAGTAAGACATGTGCCTTAGAACAGTCAATAAAATGAATATTAGAACTTATTTCTTTACTTGTTTTCAGTTTCTCTAAATAATTCATGGTTATTCTTGTGTGGTGTGGGATGATGTTCAATGTTCGTCATTACCTGACAGGGCATTGCAGGTGTTTCCGCTCTTTGGATCTCCTTCCACCTCGGTGTTATCTGGGTTGGTGAGTGTGGCCTGACTGTGTGGATTCCCCAAAACCTCAGCAGGAGGGGCGAGGCCTATCACAACAGACTCCTCCCCCTGAAAGTAGGAAATAATCCAGTCAAAAACTCATCTTCACACTCTTATCCTTTACCGGGGCCACAATGGTTTCCACCACTGCCACCCAAATCACACTGCCCCATACTATGAACTGTCCCTTGGGTGGTGAACCCTGGATTTTGACAGGTATCTAGAAAAAATAAGTAACTCATTAGGTGTGAGGTACTGTGAGCTAAGAAAAAAATAATACTATTATTACTATAATAATACTATTGTAGCTGCAGTTGATGAAATGATAGAGAATAATTAATTTCCAAACCGTCTGTCACTTACCATAACTCTTTTATTTTTACTACTTCCTGTGTGTGATTGATATCCGACTACTATGGCAGAAAGTCAACAAAAATATACGTCCTTATCAAACGGTATGCCCTAATACATCAACATTTGTGTTTCTTTCTTAGTTCTATAGTGTAGTAGTTAGCGTGCTTGTCTCAAAAACAGATTCCTGTTTTTAAGAGTCCTGGGTTCGATTCCCATAGGAACCACAAGATTAGCGCTTTTAAGGGGCAGCTTGTTGACAGTTTAACAATGTGCAACTTTCTTTCCGTTACCAAAGTCACTGGTAAAAATAAAACCAGTCATGATGCCATAAAAGCCGCCATTTTTATCTGCATAAAGGTACAAACAAATACTCAAGCCACATGGCCAGTGGAAAAAAACAACAACAAATAATGAATGTTAGTCACAACAACAAATGTCTCTTTCCCAGATATGATTCATTTAGGATGCAAACCAAATGTAATTAAAGTTTATTTTTAATAATAATACATTTAATTCATGTAATTAATAATTTATCAATTAAGATTTTGATACTGAGGGGAGGTCTACTTTATTAATAATAAGCTAAGTTCTATCTTCGACCAGTACCTCGTCACCACTGGAGTGGGAAGACACGGAGCTCCGTTGCATCTCCCATTGCCGTTTTGGCGCCTCCTCCTGTTTCTGGTGGTTGGTTGTTTCTCTCTGTCTTCTTCTCACCGTCTTGTGGGACTTTTTAATTTCTCCGGCGTGAGCGTCGTCTGTACCGAGGCGCACAAACAAACAGGAAATACGTCACAACACGGACCGCCGCCATTTTAGCTAACTGAGCTACGGTTTACGGAACAAAACTTAGTTCGTTTAGTTGGAATTACCTTTTCAATTCTGTCAATATATTGTAAAAAAAAAAAAAAGTAGAAAAAATGTATGTGCTATTATATTGTATACGTTCTTTTTTTGCTCACCTTTTTCTGTACGTCGTCTAAACGACAACTTCCGTCTTCTTAATTTGTTAAATCCGCCCGGCGTGAGCGTCGTCTGTACCGAGGCGCACAAACAAACAGGAAATACGTCACAACACGGACCGCCGCCATTTTAGCTAACTGAGCTACGGTTTACGGAACAAAACTTAGTTCGTTTAGTTGGAATTACCTTTTCAATTCTGTCAATATATTGTAAAAAAAAAGTAGAAAAAATGTATGTGCTATTATATTGTATACGTTCTTTTTTTGCTTACCTTTTTCTGTACGTCGTCTAAACGACAACTTCCGTCTTCTTAATTTGTTAAATCCGCCACAGTTTGAGTCGTCGCTACTCGGAGAACCCGGAATCATGTTGGTCTAAACAATAAATACAATGTTTTATTCATATAAAATAAAAATGATGTACGCCTTCAGTAATATATTTTTTTTTCTAATTACTAACTCACGTCTCTGAGGTTGAACGTGATCTCCAGATTGTTCCAGAAGTTGTCGGCGAACTCAGGGTACATGTCCAACACCTCCAGGACGTCTTCTCTATGGATCTTATGGAGGTCACAGTAGGTAAGAGCTCTGACATCGGCGTTTGATTTACCCGGGCGTGCGTACAAGTTTATAGGCTCCCCGAAAATATCGTTCTTCCCTGGATAAAAAAAAGAAGAAGACAACATTTTTACATAGTTATCTAACTTCAAATGTAGTTGCAAGTAACTGCCTGCAGAGGTCGCAGACGGAACTGTTTAGCAGCTCACAGATCAAGGAAGAGAGATTTTCAAGGATGACTCTCTTGCAAAACAGATTTATGTTTTAAAGATGGAGATTTATTCCAACGACAACGACTGGGAATTAATTGTTTATGAAATAAACATCGCATGGTGTTGGGAAAATACAAGGGCGTTTGAGTAATACGGACTAATCACCAGTAGATGGCGATAAAGAGCCACAAAGATGTTAAAGTCCCGACCACTTGAAGAGAAGAGGAGTCCTTACACCCAGTTATATAAAAGAAAAATGTGTTTTAAATCTATTTTGTGACACTGGATCATCAAGTTGACAAGACATGGTATTGATTATTGTCTAATTATTACTGGTAAATTATTTCTAGTGAGGTTTTCAGATGTATAAATTATACAAAGATAAATAAAAAATAATATTTATTTTTTTTACCTAAGATGGCAACCACCACGTCCCCTCTCAGTATCTCTATGGATCCCCTGGAAATAAAGTAGATGGCGGTGAGGACGTCGCCAGCATGGACCAGAGTGTCACCCGGAGGAGCGTGGGTAGTCTTGAACTTCATGGCCAAGGCCCTGAGGCAGCCTTTGGTGGAGCCCTTGAAAGCCTTACAGTTCTGTAGCAAGGTCCGGTTCAGATGGAGGCAGATGTCTGCCTGAAGACACTCTGGGAAGCCTTTCAGCACCTGTGGAGATGGATGAAGGTGTGAGGGACGGTGAGAAAGACAGGGGGTTGGTAGAAAGAGGAGGAAAAGGAAATGTCAGAAGATAAGACGGGAGGAAAACAGGTGTAAGGACGGAAAAAAGGAGACATTTGGAGAACAAGACGAGAGAACAGGTGAGAGGAATCAAGGGTTAAAACTGAAGATAAAGTCAAACCAGATGTTAAATGAATTTTCTTTAAGGTATAATACGGTCAAATCCTGTCAAAAAACATGTCAAGAGTACTCAATGACTTTGACTGTAATAGGTTTGAGTATTCCAGTACAATCTGTAAATTAATTTTCCATAATTTCCCAAAGGATATTCCCGAGGGATTGACAAAGTTGTATCTATCTACATCCATCCTACCTTTAGAGCTACACACTAACTCTAGGGATTTCTTGGCTCTTACTCCAAGGTGGATGTAAAACTGGATTTTTCAAACCACTAACTTAGCTCTAGTTGTGGTCACAGTGCTCTCTCTTTAGAAAACACTATAGATCAGATTATTCCATAATCTCCAGCCTCTCTAATCTCCTTTTCATGAAGAAAACCCGGAGTGCACCAACAAACCAATTATCTTCTTCTTTCGTCTTGTCCCTTTTTCAGCGGTTGCCACAGCGAGTAAACAATTTCCATCTCACCCTGTCCTCTGTATCTTCAGCCCTAACACCAACTACCTCCTACTGAATTACCTCTTCGTCTCCTACCTGGTAGCTCCATCTCTAGGATCATTTTTCTACCAATATAACCACCGTCCCTCCTCTAAACATGTCCAAACCATCTCAATCTATGTCATTAAATATGACATATTTTCCAGTTACTATATTTCCCCTATTCTCAAAACTACGCATATTTAGTTAAACACGTTGCTGATATACCAACAGAAATTAAAGAAAGACAGACAAATATCTTCTTAAATACTTTAAATTGTTTTTAAATAACTACTATCTGTTGCCACCTTGGGATAAAGTATTGAGAAGCCTTTAGCCGAAGCGACTTACAGACAAGAATTTACATTATCAAGCTAGTGGTTCCTTTGGGAATTGGACCCAGGACTCTTTGGTCTTGTTGCATTATTTCACATTCTTCTAAATGTGTCTCAAGCATCTGTACTTAACCGGTTGTGATCATTGCAAAAAAAAAAATCAAAGAGAATTGAATGATGAAGGCTTGGCTTCTCACTTCCAAGAGCTCATTCACTAATTTGTAGGAAAAGACTTTCAAGCCTTTCCAAGAGCCTACTGGGAGACAGTCAGCGGGCCTGCGGAGTGTAATTAATATGAAGGACTTCTGCAGTTTTAACGAGTTTATTGCAGCCACTGGGAAGACCCAGTTCTGGAAGCAGCCGCCTGTCTCCTTCCTTCCCTCTCGCTGTGTAGTATCTGGATGGCTGACTGCACACAACCCTGCTCTCCTTAAAACACACAGCGTCTCACTGCTCATCTCCTCAAGCTGTTTCTTCATTTCAGCCTCCAGGAGGGTTCCTTTCAGATCTGCACGGTCCACGCTCCATTTCTCACTTTATTCATCGCTCTCCTCCCTCCATTCTCTTTCCCTACTTTGTACTTGCTGTGTATTTTTAATGTCAGGCCTCATTGACATCTTTGCAACCCAACTTGCTTTTGTTCCCCCTTTTTTCCTATTCCCTTTTCTCGTTGCCTAGTCATACTGTAAAAGTTTCAAGGTCTGTCGGAAAAAGTAAAGAAAACGCAGACACGTAAAATTCCTGGGATTTCTCTGCACAAACTCTCCCTTTCTGGCATTGAAAAATAACTCGACTCGTCTTCCCGTACGTGACAGCTGTTGTGTTGATTTGTGCGATGCCAGGTGAAATCCCAAATGTGTAGAAGACAGAATTTATTGACTGCCTTTAGACAATGTTTATCTGTCTTCAATTTAATGAAACATTTAGCTTCAGATGTCAAGCAATGACTTTTTGTCTAAATTGTTTAAAGGCTGCGCCGCGTTTAACTGCAACACTGCATCAGCGGCGGTGTTTTATAATTAAATAGTTCTAATAATTATCCTTAGCAATATGATCCATTGCTACCCATATTTTGTAGTTTGATACCCACAGATCAAACTTCAAAATATGTAATGAGTTTTCTTAAGACAACTAAAGACAAATTTTTAGTTTTTTGGAAATTTCTTTTATAAAACAATTTTTAAACAAACTATTCTTTTGTAAAAACGTAACAATTTTGTGCTAGTTCGCTACATTCTACTTCCGTCGTTCAGATGCGTTCAGTGACAATCCGATGATTACAGCAGTTTACATGTTGTAAGGTTCAGGATGGTTGGTTACAAAAAATATGACCTTAGACCCCATTTTTGAGCTTCCCTCCAATTTTCCGAGGTCCCTCTAGCGCCCCCTAGGGCAGCTACTTTGAGAACTGTTCTACACTCTGAGCTGCTGCCCTACCCACTATATTATACTGGCAATTATTCTATTTAATTGCATTCAAATAAATATACAAGCAGGAAAATACTTTTTAAGGAAAATAATAGGTCCACGTTTTTAGGACAGTTCCTTCCTCTCAGCTACTGTCCTGTACTACACAACGGGGCCATAATTACCACATTTAGATGACATTATTTTCATACCATCGTATAAAAGAACAAGTACAATCAGATAATGGTTACACCAACGGAGAGACAGGACGAAAAGACGGAACTTCAGTGGACAAAGGAGTGAGAGGAAAAAACAAGAGGAAGGGACAATGACTGAAACTGAAAATATACCGTTTTCACTAATGGAATATTACATGCATTAAGACGGGGCGACCAAGCAGCGTTTCTCTGTGCTTACGTAGGCCTTGAACAGCAATAATTAATGTAGTATTGCCATTGCTGCGGCGGCGGCGGCGGCGGCATACTGATGTTATGAGCAAATGTGCTTTTAGCAAAAAGTACTTTGAGCGCGACCTAAAAATAGGCATGAGATTCGTGTTGTCGCAGTTGACTGTGACAGAACGCCAGACAGAACCACACAGAGCTCAGCTAACGCAACACTTACCGGCTCGTGCACAGCAGTACTAAGTCACATTAAGTGAGCGGGCGTGACGTGTTTGTTTCTATGCCGGCTCGGGAAAATATGAGGTCAATACATGGATAAATTATTGGAGAAGTGGGCATCAAGCCAGGGACTCTTTGTTCAATTAAGTAACTCTAACATCAAACAGGTTGGTGGCCGCTGGTATAAAGGACTAGTCTCTGATCAACCAACACGCAAGGATCTATTATTCTCTGTATGTCAGCATGCATGGCACTAGTTACCTGGTTGTGTGTCTCAGTGTTTGTCTTTTGTGTTTGATTTAGACCAGTGTCCCCTAACCTTTTTTTTACGCCACAAACCGGTTTTATGTCTCGTACTTCTTTCACGGACCGGTCATTAAGTTGTGGCAGATAAATACCCCTTAATAAAATTCAATTTCCAGTGTTCTGAAATATATTCCTACCTAAAAAATCTTCCTACCCAACATAACACGGATTTCTCAAGTTCACCCAGTCTATAACTTTCTGCTACCAGACCGGTATAAAAAGTTAGAGTCTTGTATCAATGCTTCTTCAAATACTTCTTCGCTGGAATGCTAGCATTTTCTTAGATACTTAGATAGATACTGCAAAACAGGCTACCCACTGTTGCCCGGGACTCAGAATATTTGCCCACACCTGTTGTAGAGCCCCGACTGTGTGCAGGTAAACACAAATAATAATAAAAACGGAATTAGTATTGCAGTATCTGTGTACTGAAGCCTCCATGCATGTGAACATGCAGATGCGTAAAGTACACGAGGTCAGCTCTTCCCTGGTAAAAAAATGCACAAATGTGTTTGTTTGTGTGTGTATATGTAGTTGTGTGTGTGTGTGCAATTCATTTATCATACTCACATCAGTCTTATTTTCTCTGAGGGTGTCGGACCATGCATGCTGAGACAAAGTCTTCCAATCATCCTATTAACGTACAACGCAGGCTCAAAATACTCCTCTAGCCTTTGTGTGCGTACATGTGTGTAATCAACAGTCATGAACATGAACAGACGAGGTGAACACACAGGGAGTTGATGCGTAGGGAACGGTACTCACAGCGTTCATGTCGATGCCATTGGTGTAGGACCAGGCGTGTTGGAAGTACTCCTCCAATCTCTGCCGGAGAGGGTTGGGGATCTGGTGGAAGCGGATGAACTCCCTGACTCTGAGCATCTGAGTGTGGTAGCGGGCTGTGCCTGAGTACAGCCGCTGGATTATGGCCGACACGTTACCGAAGATACTGGCGTACATGAGGGCTGGGGGGTAAGAGACGAAAGAGGTGCCGATTGGTTTGGAGGATTGTCTTTTGGAGGAGTTTTCTTTCGGACTAAATGGATCCCTTGGGAGTATCTTTTAGAAAATATTGTCTCTGCCCTTAACCCATCACCGTAGTGATCAGGCTTCTGGCTGAGCCAGTGCCCCCTGATCAACGGAGCAGTGTGGTGGGACCACTCTCAGGGCACCTCAGCGGTAACTGGGCAGTAGGGGGTTTTGGACCGGGGGCCTTGCGAACCCAAGTCCGCTCCCTTAACCACCAGACCACCAACTGCCCAAGTTATCCCATACCCATAAGTGAATCAACTGCGATGGCTGGGAATCGAACCCCACTTAAGCCGACAGTATTCAATGCAAATACAAAACACTCTGCTAAGACAAAAGAGGACACAACCATGTTGGATTAACATCCGTGACACGAAACACAAAGGTCGGAATCTATGTTTGACATCATTATTTACCGCAAAGATTTAGCGCCGCACTTTATCGATGTCGTCCTCTTGTCCTAATTTGTTTAAATAATTGTCAGCGCTGTGTTTGTTTGCATTTTCCCTGACGTCTAAAGATCTGTCGGCTCTCATTACTGTCGACATTCACGCTTGTTTGTGTGCACGAGAGAGAAGGACGGATATAAAAATAAATCGATAAATCTATCTCTGGCTTCATCTCCGAACGAGGCATGAAACAAGGAAGGTTTTTTTTTTAATCGCTAACTGCATTTCATTTCTTGAACAATTTGTGGTGTCGAGAAATGGAAATGGTCCAAGAGTTTGTTTCATTTTTTTTCCCAGCAAATGCCACATTGTCTGGAAGAGGACTGCGGCCAAAACCGAAAGAAAAATGAATTAACCGGAAAAAAGAAAATCGCATTGTCCTCTAAGTACTTCAATTCCAGCTTCGTCTCGCTCTTACATCAGGCTACTTCACTTTTACTACATTTACCTTTTGCAATATTTTTCAACGGACAGTGATTTGAAGCATCTTCGTGATGTAACCATTGTACTCACATCCTATGAGCATGACACAGATGGAGAAAATCTTCTCTGAGTTGGTGTTTGGAGACACGTTTCCAAAGCCCACGCTGGTCAGACTGCTGAAGGTGAAGTACAGGGCTGTGACATACTTGTCTTTAATGGAGGGTCCCGAGCCTGAAGATGTGAAGGAAAAGTCAAAACGGATGTAAATGTAGTCAGAAGTAACGATTTCATCAAAGGTTTTCTTGAAAAATATCTAAAGCCAGGCGTACACTGTACGATTCCGCCACGATTTGTTAGTCGTGTGGCGATAAGTCATGGGGCCCAAGTTTTAGCTGAGCTCTGCGGTGTACACATGGTTTTAAATCCTACCTATATAGCCTCAATTTTTACCCTAACCTGCTTCTCGAACATAGATACACAGGAGAAAATGAGTAAAAACCAAGGAGCAGCGTGACACGTCTGCCAAGCAAGTACTTGTCCATACAAAAAGACTACATCCATTAGTATTTGTGCTTCGACTTAACAGTCAATCTTTTCAATACCTGGAATGGAGTCATTGTAGTGTTTTCCCAGTTGGTCTCCCAGTGTGTGAAGCCAGCCAATGGAACCATTCCTTTCAACACTTCCAATGGCATACCTGGGGAAATGACGGTTGAATCAATAAGGGATTTCATTATTATTTTCTTTGCCGAAGAAAGAAGATGCTAAAAATAGAATAAATTAATTTGATCAATACTTTATTAGACTAATATTAGATACCAGTACGAGTCCATACTCCCATTCCTAGTCATCAGACACTGCGGCGACAACGTACCAGATACAGGCTAGCCAGTGAGCGATGAGTGCGAAGGTGCACATGAGGAGGAAGAGGACGGCCGCACCGTACTCCGAATAGCGATCGAGCTTCCTGGCCACGCGGACCAATCGCAGAAGACGAGCGGTTTTCAGCAGGCCGATCAGAGTGGTGGTCTATGGAGAGTGGAAGAGACAGACCGACACATTAAAAAAGTTCCAAGAAACTTATTCACATTCAAGTTGCACAAAGAGTTAGAAAAGCTCAGGCCTCGTGGGACATTTTCAATATTTTATCCAGTTCCTTTTTTCCATTTGACAAGTTCTGTGCGTGGAAATCTCACATCTTTGTCTCAGACAATGCTTCTACCCAGTGGCGGGTCGTGCATTTCAATCGCAGGCCTTCAGTGATGTCATGGCTTTGTGACGTCAAATTAATACGCCTCATAAGCAGCTAGAAGGCCCTTAGGTCGCAATCTTGCGATATGATTGGTCTGTTGTGAACTAAATGGGTTGTGTCCCTTCACCTAAAGCGGACAGAGCCTTCACTTTTGATTCTGTAGGCTCTGGCAGTTTTCATGGAACCTGAGAACACTAGCTAGCTGAAATATGATTGGATAAAAAGTTTGTATTCAACTTTTCAAATGTAAAAACTATTTTCATATTAATAAAGAATAAATAATAATACAATTTTACTTTGCTGGCCCTGACAGCCCACCACTGCTTCTACCATCAAAGGGTTTCCTTTGCTGGTAGAAGCAGCATTTCCCCTGGAAGTAGCATTTCCTCTTCCACTTGCTTCCCATTCTTCCTACAGCCAACACTCTTTCTCCTGGTCCCTGACTGCTTACCTCCTCTCCGTTACGGTAGATGAGCAGGTCAAAGGGAATAGCAGCGACCATGTCGATGAGGAACCAGCCTTTGAAGTAATGGACGGCGATTCGTAGAGGATGGCTCACCACTTCATCGTTGGAGTTCACGTATGTTGTCCTAGGAGCAAAATAGAGTCGGGAGTTACGGACACGCAGGGCTAAGCACCATTTAATGAAAAAATCTATGTTTCTCTAGAATTATTATGACTGATTTCATGCTAACGGTCTATGCAGATGTTTGCTCTATCCTTACTGTTTGTATTTTTGTTGGTGTCCCCTGCCATTATTGCCAATATCGTAATATCAATACAGTACAAATACTACTGCTGCCGGGAGGGAAAATCTGAGATATCTGTTGTTGGTACAACTCAACGCCCACGAACCTGAAGTTGATGAGGATATCAATAATGAACATGATGTCCACTATGAGGTCCACTACGTTGAGGGGTGAGCAGGAGTAACCGCAGCTTTGCATCGCTGCCTCTTCCTACACAAAGAGGCGAGAAGAAGAAAAAAAAAAAAACATAAAATAAATGTGTGTAATAGATGTAGAAGAAGGACAGTCACTGTAGACACTAATATTGTTTAGGAGCAACGTTATGGACGCAATGCAACGTGTTTTACAAACCTGTCTGTCGTCTAAATCAGGAAAAAACAGATTTCTCTGTGAAGTAAGGAATGCTGCTGTATCATGACTTCTTATGTTTAATAATAATCACAATTTTTTATGATTAACATCGATCATTTTTAGTCACATGGACGATACATTAAATTAATGATTTATCGTAACTAAACCACAGCTACATTCGGATCGATCCAGTGGTTCTCAATTAGTCACAATTACTTACCATCAATTGGCTAGGTGATTAATCCAAAAAGCTACCAGGGGATTAATCCAGTGGGTCTCAATTATTCAGGGTTACTTACGGTTAATGGAATTTATGATAAATCATGATGAATTCACAGCTACTTTGGGATTAATCCATTATTTTCTTCCATACCGCCCCTTCAGGTGACATAAATGCTTACATCATCTCCCAACGAAACCCCTGCACAGTGAAATCCTACGAATTACCTGATAATATAAATATTTTTAACTGTTTCACGAGATGCTGCCATCTAGTGACTGGAGGCAAGTTATCATTCAAGCATTATGGCAGTAGTATACTTCTGTCAAGTGGGCCCCGCGGTTTGAGGAGTTCTGGATTAATCGGTCATTTGCATGACATGGATTTAATCTTTTGCCATCATCAATATTATCCAAATACTTACTTTTTCGATTTCAGATACCACAAAATTTGGATATTACCGATATCACGTAATCATGGGAATAGCAATAGCCAATTATTAGCTTTAGTGTTAGCTAATAATTAGCAGTAGACTGGAATTCTAAAACCCTCTCAGTGTAGAATGTCACCTGGTCATTGAGGAGGAAAGCAGCAGAGTACGGAGTGACAATGGCAGTGTAGATGACCAGCAGCAGGATGAGCCAATCCCACACCGCCTTGAAGGGGCTGTAGTGCAGCACCGTCCACTTGTGGATGCGAGGGGCTTGGAGCTTGTACTCTGGCAACACATCTGCACCCAGAGACTTTTAATATGGTGATTCAATAACACCGCTCAGGTTTGCCAGGGAATAGCTTCCACACACAGGTATATTAGACTTCCAAAATTAGAGCAGCTAAAAATGTGAGTTTCAAGGTAATCATCCCCAGGAGACACATACTCCTCCCATTGCTTCCCACAGTGGCAGTAAATATACTGTTCTGAGCGGACGAGATAGGGAAATCGCTCTAACATGTTTGATGTACCAGCCAATCAATCGTGAGATCACAACCCTGTGTGCACTACACTGTGCGAGTCGCATAATAGAGCCAAAAATTGGGGCCTCCTAAAGCTTTATGTCCTACATTATGATGTCATGTTAGCATAGCTGGGTGACATGGGTAGTTATGTACAGTACGTGAGCTCCAACCTATGGAATAAACAGAATCTAGTTTTGCCGCATTAAGAATTCCAAGTTAAAAAGGATAACAAGTGAATAATGAATGTTGTATAGTCTTTGAGTACAGTACCCTGTAGCAACAGCATTGGTGGTGGTTGTTGTTGAACCTTGGCCCCCAAACAAATCGGGTATGGAAACATTTTTTCATGATTTGCGTCATTTATTTTGGCAAAAAGGTGTCTTTTCTAAAGCGTCTCTTTCTATCCAGGCTTGGTATCTGAACCATAAAAACACGCTCGTGCTTCCACATGGCTGGTTTGATGACTTTCCACCCAGTAATGCACAGCACTGCGCTATAATGTATGCAACAACATACTGTGTAAGAAAATGGCAAAGTGGTCTTTTTAAAATCCATTACGTTTTAGAATAGGGGGTTTAGAAGTCTCCATATCAGAACCGTTAAGCAGTCAGCAGAGGTGGGATTACCACTTTCATACGTGGCCCATCAGCTTAAGCTAGCTCAATACGTTGTGGTGCTTAGAAAACCACTTGGATGCAGTGCTTAGTTCACAACTTATGGCTGCAAATCCAAGCAGGTCTTTTTCTGACTATTAGAAACTGCAACTGCTGGCAAATATTTGCATTCAAAGGAAAATGATTGTACTGTGTTTGTGTGTGCGTTTGTCTTTTTTGTTTCTATGATTGGTGTTAACTATGGACAACGGTTTCTTTTTCAGCAAAAGAGTGATAATAAAGGGTACAAACAAACATGACTTAAGATAGGGGGTTGTCTTCTTGACAGAAAAGATAAATAGTCCTCCTTTGGGTGGTATATCTTTCCATTCAACAATAAGAGCAGGGATATCCAGACTTCCCTCCCTCTGGATACTTCCTCCACATAATCTGGGGGGATCCCGAGGCATTCCCATGCTAGCGGAGCAGTATTATCATCCAGCATGTCTCCATCTGGGTCTTCTCCCCATATGATGGGACCCAATGATCTCCCGAGAGTTGTCGGAAAGGCATACGATGTAGATGCCCAAGCCACCTCCGATCTCCTCCCAGGTGTATCTTAAGGGAGTGCTTTGCCACCCTACGGAAAAAGATCATTCCAGCCCCTTGTATCTGGGATCAGGTTCTTGACCATGGATAAGGCTAAGATTACTGAGCTGCTACACTGACTCATCCTGTCAATCTCAAGCTAACAATTAAATAAAAAATAAAAATAAATCAATTAGAGTTGCTGTAGTTCTTTCTTCAATTCCTGGGATTATAGCAGTGTTGTGTTCAACTAAACTAGTCCAGGTTTCACACTGAATAAGTCAGTGATGGTGATTGACATTAAAGCATCACTGTCTTTAATTACATAGTACTTTTCGGGCTTTATGAGTCGTTCTCAGGTATTTCGGGAAACACTTAAATAGAACACCATCCTCCGATAAGAAAATCTTTACGAAAGAGTAAACTAATTGTAGCGTCAATAGAAAGATCATTCACATAGACACGCATTCACATTTCTTTTAGTGAGACGCGCAGGGAATTTAAAAAATATAAATCAATTTCCTCCTCTTTCTGTTGGTTTCTGTTGCATCATGTGTCTTCTGTTGTCTCTGCTTATGTTTATGCATGTGTTTTTTTTTTTTCAAATCATTTATCATTCTTTTTGTAGGCTGTTTTTTTTTCTTCTTTAAAGAGAAAACCAGTCGGCGTTTGGCTGATTTATTAAGGATTCCTCTAAAAACTATTGATTAAAAATTATTTGAGTCTCAGATATCCACTCCAACCCATCTACACACAGACACAGTAGCCACAGTCTAGCCGGCAGCCCCGAACAGCTGTGCATCCCCCTGCTGGAGTATGATCTGGGTTATTTTAAGCAGTCAGTAAAACAGAAACGCATTACCACGGGGGGAGTTAAAAGTGCAGATGTCAAGACACATTGAAGTACAGAACGGTCGTAGTTGCATCTGAAGGCAGCACCGGAGGAAACGAGTGTGGGACGACACGGGGTAGCAGTGGAGGTCGACACAGTGGCACTTGTCAAGTATAATGTTCAAGTACGAGGTCTTTCCTGCAGGGCGCTCACAGTTTTCTTTTATCTTAATACTGTAAATGATGGAGGAATAAAATCCTACTTTTGAGAAAGTCCTCTAATTTGGGGACTTTTAGAGATTTTATTCATTTTGGCTTCTTTGTGCACATTAATACAGATAATAGCCTGGGGTGCCCCAAACTTTGGATTCCCGCTTTATGTGCATCCGACCAAAGTTAAGAAAAAAAAGACGTAAATAACAAATGTTGCCGTTCTGGAAGGTCAGTGAAAATAGAACTTTTTGTTGTGTACTTTGTAGAAGTACCGTAGCTGTTCAGTGTAAAGGATGATTCATCAATTATCACTAATCTAGTCTTCCATTGGGGCAGAAGACTGAGTCGCAGCCAACACACAGCTGCCAAGTTAAACATAGACTTCTTTGAATTGATAGAGTTTCGTTTTCAAAAAGGACAGGAGATGAGACGGATCGGACAACAAACACTAGTCTTTGTTTGACGTCACGGACCAGTGGCACGTTGGACAGATGAGGAATTTACACCTCGCCGCGTCCATATTTTTTTGGTAAATGTAAACCAACGCTGTCTGTGTTTGTTTACTGAAACACAAAATGTGGTCGGTGTTACACGAAGACCTGCTCTGCTTTTCTGCTACTGTCAAACCACAGTAAAACTCACAATATAAAAATTTCAGAAGTTCAGAGGAGCAAAAGAGGAGTTGCTTTTAAGGTTGGGGGAAATCACTCAGCTGTTTGTCAGCGCTTTAATAATTCAGCATCAAATCATGTCGGAAGTTTCTATCCATCCTTCTTTCTTCCTTCCATCCATTCATGCAACTTCCTACCTATGTACATACTCTGCGCCAGAGGCTCCACCAAACCCCTGAGACCCACTCATTGAACCCCTAGGGTTCGATCAAACCCAAGTTAAGAACCACTGGTCTACACAGCCACCACATCTACATATTGTTGAGGGACTTTGGGTTGTTTTAGAGGAGTGAGTCAAGAAACACTCCCACCACTAGTATCGGGTAGTGACCTGGCCATTATTCTGCAAGAAGACTGGACCAAACACCTTCTGGGAGTCGTGCAGGCCCTACATCTGTCATTCCCATGATGACTTGTTGGCGATTGGCTACAAAAGAAGGCCTTACAGCAGACCTGGGCAAACCTTTTGTCTCAATTGGTCCCAAAAATTGGACGCAGTGAACAGACCAGAAAGAGGGATTTTTCGTTAGAACGAGATAAATAGCATGTAAAATTCATGTATAAGCCTAAAATCCTACCTTTCTAATAACCCTTAGGGCGTCATCTACTGGGGAATTGCATTATTGCAGGGCAAAGACAGAAGTATAATTCAATTTAAAAAAGGTTGGCGGGCCACATTACACCTCAGGCCCTCGGGCCCTAGTTTGCCCATGTCTGCCTTACAGGATACAATACATTTTTGTGGTCTTAAACCAGGTATTTCAGTTCTAATTGTCAAGCCTCTGTATCTATCTATGTATTCGTGTAATGGTTAAAGTTGATGAGTAAACTCTGGCGATGTTACGCCGCTGTGTTATTGATTGTTCGGATACAAAGACCCGGTGCTGTTGTTGCTAACTTGTAGCTGTGTAAAACAGAGTGTGTGTCTCAGAGAGCCTCTTGTTTCCACGCATGGCTGTGTGGTTGACCTTTTTCTCTACCGCTCTGACAGTTCCCATTAAGACATAACAAAAGAGCATATTTCCTCAGTGCTGATGTCTCTCCTTTCATCCCTCTTCTCATTTCATCCTCCTCCTCTTCCTCAGCACCGCTCTTCCCTTCAAACATTAATCAGACACGGATATCCTCGTATAAATCCACGACATGCAGAACCCGTCACTTCAGTGAAATCTATGGTACAAATAAAAAATGATAGAAAACATAAATCTGACCAAAAACATGTTGTGAACTTAAAGGCAACAACAGCCTATATTTCTTCAGATTTCTATGCAAAATTGATGGGCCTACCTAACTTTGGAGCCACTGCCTACGTCCATGTGCCTTTAAAGAGAGCGGCATGTGATCAGAGTGTGCCATCACGCATTAGACTCAAACTACGGAATCAGGCCACTTAAATAAAAGATGCAAATGTGTGGAGCCACAGTAGGACATTCACAGCACACACTAGTGGAGAAGGTCCAATTCTACTCCCCCTTCCTCTCCCCCAACCATTCAGCTTTCAGCCCTGGGAATGGTTTCAATGTACGGCAAAGGGAACGGTTGACAAAGAAGGAAAGAGTCCTGGTGTCCAAGTTTTACAGACTTTTCATTCTATTGTTTGAAGAGACTGTGAATTAAACACCCAATGTTCTAGGCACAAACAATTGTTTGGACCTGGGTGAACCATCACTAATCTACAAGAAAAATGATCGTTAACAGACAATTATAGCCAAAAAACCATTCAAACCATTCCGCACATACATAAGTACTGTGCAAGTCTTGTTTTCCCGAAGGAAACTGTCGATGGTTTAATAGGTCTATCTATTTACCTGACTACCAACCTATCTACCTTCCCACCAACCTTACTATCCACCTACATAACTAACTACCTATCTATCTAACTACGTATCTACCCACTGTTGATTAACTATCTCTAAGCTACTTGGCTACCTACCTATCTATCCACCTATATAACTAAGTAGCTCCCTTCCCATGAACGTACCCTTGTACCTACCTACTTTTATACCTACATAACTACCTACCTATCTATCTTCGTACCTACCTACCTACATAACTCACTGCCTACCTTCCCATCTACCTATGTATCTACTCAGCTAACTAGATTGCCTTCTGATCTCTATATACCTACATAACTAACTTACTATCTAACCAACTACCATCCACCGATCTATCTATCTATTTACCAACCTAGCTAGCTATCTACCTCCATAATTACCAACCTGCCCACACATCTACCTGCATAACTAACTACCTTCCTACCCATCTACCTACCTAACTACTCACCTACCAACCTATCTACCTACCTATCAATCTATCGACCTAACTATCTACGTAAAAAACCTACATTACTAGCTACTGCCCTATCTACCTACCATCATCATAAAGTACATATTCATATGGACTTTGTCAACATGAACGTATGGTTGTAGGAGGATCAATTCATTACCTCAACACCTGATGTAATGTATAACTATTACATTTAACTATAGGAACCAATAAACAGTAGCACAGTTGAACGCAGTTTTTAAAGCTACCCTAGGAGTCAGCTGACCACCAAAAAACTAAACTAAGCTAAACTTTCAGCTGCATGATGTTGTTACTCAATCCTTACTGATCCTGTACTGTTATACTAAGAAAATAGAAGATATCTAATAGATAGACGGATCTCTTCTTAGGTCTCTCCGCTTTGCCTGTCCTGGAATTTTTGCTGATTGATGTAGTGGTGTCCTGAAACTCGGGACGACAGTGGCCTTTTCCCCCTACATAAAAAATCAAGTGTCAAACTAAAGATAGTAAAAATGAAGGGATAGATAAATGGATATGGTCCAGCGCTTTCCATGGATGGACGGTCTGACTGTGGATCAAGGAGTCGCTTGACCGAACAGTATCTGCAAGAAAATTTGTTTGACCTCAGGCTCTCTCAATTTCAGTCCTCAGATTGTCTCAGAAAGGATTGTGTACGATAACAGCTAAATACTCAAGTATCTGTATGTCTTGATTGTATCGGTATCTGTTATGTCTTGATACTATTGATACTATATATGACATACTCTTGCAGCCCAAAAAAATTGAAGGGAATGGACACAATGTCACCTCCAGGATGCATACAAATTTGTCACACTGAGCTGGTGGCTGAGCTAGCGCCCAGGGAGCAGTGTGGGGGGGACCATGCTCAGGGCACCTCAGCGGTAACTTGGCGGTAGATAGATTCCGCCACCTTAACCACTAGACCACCAACGCTACCAAGCACTGTGAGACTCAGCCCCACTTCAATTTGATGATTACGTCTTAAGAATCGGCATCATGGAAATACTTTTGTTAGCTACTTTTAACCAAAGCAGTTCCGGCTACAGAATTCAGACGTGTTGTGAATGATTGCACAGTGTGGGCAGTACAATCGCTCCCGACCGTCGGATTGTACAGTGTGATTGTACAGTATCACATGCTATGAACTGTCAATCCCTGAGGTTCACTCTTACAATGTTAGCAGTATATGATACCCCGATTGAAGTGTACCCCAAGCTTCAATCGGAGTATGTCATTGGGGGCTATTGTGCATCCGAAAGCTAGACAGTTTGAGAACACTGTTCTACAATCGCTACATCAGTGTAATCTTATAACTCAACACAACTAGACAACAAGCGGCGTCTTCTGCCCACATCAACGGCTGCAAGAACAGTTTTCCAATTGCTTTCGACTTGTTCTGCACAGCACGTGTGGGAGTGAGGAAACGCCACAGTCCCACTACTTCACTCTACTCTCACTATCTCTCTCTCTCTTCTCGCATATCTTTCTCTTACTACCCCTCAGCACGTAGCAGCATTGAATCTGCCTCACTAAGCTGTGAAAACATAAAAGCAACAAACCACTGCCAGTGTTCCTCTTTAACGACAACAAAAGGTTTGAGATCTCACACCGTGAAAGTGTGTATCCAACCTTTAACGGTGTGATTGTTGGTAAGGGACCTGTGCCGACGAAAACAATGAATGTTGACAGTTGTAACTGCAACTCATTTAAGCATTTTATCATTTGCTTAACACCTTAAATGATAGCGTTCATCCACCGTTCTTGCCTATTTCCAGCTCTGGCAAACTCTTGTGTAAGCGTTAGCAGTGGCAGCAAGCACATTGGAAACTATGGGTGCCTTCAGGTGTCAAGCAGAACCTGTCTGAAAGCTGTGTGGGAGGTAGAGAGAATAGGAGGGAAAGCCAGAAAGTGAGAGACGGAGCCAAAATTGGATATTTGACTGCCGCTCTGTATCACGACTCCATTCTCAGCAGAGCAAAAGGAATAAAAAAAAAAAGTGCTCATTGTTTGACCATTGATCCGTGACTATTGAACACTTTAAAGAACCCACAGACAGTACCCTTCCAGCTCACTTCAGATCAAGCGTCCTTTTAGCTTGCGCTGTGGATTTTTGTGGCAGCAGAACAGATATCTTAAGGATGGGATATTGATATGTGTGGTAGGTTCTGATTGGTCTGATTTTGGAAATCTGATGTAAATGGAAGGTTTTTTTATTTAAATAATCATTTAAATCATTTTTTTTTGCTACTTGTCATAGACTATCATTATAAACAACATTTCTAGTCCAAAGTCCAAACACTTTGACCACTGCCAGGAGGACTCAAACCCAGGCAGGTCAACCCTGAAGGGTTTCCAGTGGAGCGTGTCACCACTCAGTCACGACTACAGTGTGGCCCCATTCCAGTCCCATTGGGGCAGCGTGTGTTGGTGTTTATTAACACTGGCAGCAGAAGGGTTTTCTATAGGCTCCGTCTCTCTACAGTCCTCCAGGTTTTTGACGTGAGAACATTCCATTGAAACATCTGTGGAATTCACGTTCTATTCCTTGTTGCACTGCGGCTGATACTAAATTCCTTGGATTGTGAATGAATAAATTCTGTTGGAGTCAAACCACAATGAGATTCTCTTCTCCATCACCTCAGTCACAACGACTGGACCTGACGTGGCCACAGTAATTGGCTTTGCTTTCAGTCACTAGCATTGACACCGATAGCCTCCAGGACTGAAATGGCCAATAAGGTAGATTGCAATCTAACATTAAATCACACATGAAAAGTCGACAAGTACATTTGTCATCGTCAGACTTTTCAGATGATTTTCTGCCCTAGATTACAATGTTACCAATAGGTGAGTAGAAAAGTTACATAAGTACAATATGTAAGGCTACAATCCAATTACCTTGTGCGTTAGGAGTAGAACCCGTACCCAGATATAGGGGAAAGTACTTTGAAGGAAAAAGGTATCACATAGAAGCCTAACATAACATTGAAGCACATGCATTTTTCAACTATACAAAGTGTCTCGACTTGTACTTATTTGACAAACCTTCTGCCAAACTTTCCTTCTTGTAGCTAAGTACCACTCCACAGCCCCCCTACAGATGATGTCCCTCACTCTCTCTCACCTCTGTCCCTTCAGTGGGTAGACGCCTAGGGTGACCTCTCGCATCCCACCCGCGGCGGCAGGAGAGTGGCAGGCCCGGTGGGCGTGGCATTAGAGCAGCCGGGCAGCAGGTAGGGTGACGGCAGTGATCGACGGCGACGGATTTAGCAAAGTTTGACTGGCGCAGAAAAAGGTTGAGGAGCTTTAGCAGGGATGGCAGGACCATGGTCCTTAGCAGCAGCTCACCACCGTGCAGTCAGGGTCAGGGTTCTCCTCTGGGAGTCTGTGACCACCCGCTGCAAGAACCGACGCTGATACTTCACAATGTGGCACGGCGATGACAGGAGTGTCACGGAGCAGGGGGAGGCCAGAAGGCATGTTCCGGCTCATGTCTGAAAAATTGGCGCTGATCACTTCCCGGGGTCTTCTCCCTTCGCTTTCTCTCTGGGGTTCCACAACAGAATCTTCAACAGTTCTGTCTTAGATAATAACGCTCCCCAGCCCAGCGTGTCCTCTTTCTGCTGACCTCCAGTTCCTCAGTTGAAACTCCATCAGAAGCTCTTACTCTTTGCTTACGTCTCAAAGACTCTCTCAATATATCCTCGCCCACAACTATGATCGGATTCCACCGCTGTTGAATTGTTAAATAAATCCAAAAGCAACTCAGGAGTAGATGAGAAGGAGGAGGAGACGGAGGAGAGGGAGGGGAAAAAAAAAAAAATGGCAACAAGAGACTCGGTTCTTATTAGTTGTAGAAGGAGCCACGGTGCTGCTCAACTGCTGCTGGTATTTTTACTACTACTCCATAAAAGAGAGAGGGAGAGGCAGGATAACTGGAGAGACAGAGCCAGATAAAAAGAGAGTGACTGACTGTTTTCTGGAAAGTGTTTCGCCAGGAGAGAAAAGAAAAAAAAAAAGAAAAAAGAAGAAGAAGAAGAAGCCTTCAGCACCACAGAGATGAGATGCTCAGTTGAGGATAATCAGAGAGGAAAGAGAGGAGAGAGACAGAGGGAGGGAGCGAGAGAGAGGGACGGACGTAGAACGTAGTGTCGTCTAAATGTGGACTGAAGTCAAAAATACTTCAGACGAACTCAATTAATAATATATACGTAAAAAAAACTGTTTTTTATTTTATAGGTTGGGAAGGTTGGTCATCACCGACACCGAGACCTTGATCTGAACGTAACGTTTAAGGTCCATCGGGTAGAAAAAGGCCAGTACTTTGCGCAGAAACTGCGCTTATTGGAGCAGAAGTAGCGGCGACTATTAATGCATTAGTCCCGAGCCCATCGGTTCCGCCTTGGCAAATAGGGCTGGGGGAGTTTGGACCGTGACATCATCAGGAGAGTCTCGGACAAGAAAGATGGAAATAATGTCGTCTAGCTCTATCTATAGCCATCTGGAGATGGGAACCAATCACAGCCCATCATCTAGTCATGTGACCTTTGTTTACAGTGCATTAACAGTTTACACGGGTTGGCTTCTAAATCATCTCTCAACCACCACTAACTATTTTGACAGTCGTCCTGCCCTCTGTCCATGTGTTTGTATCTACCGTATATTTATATATTTGTATGCACATATAACTATATGCAAATATATATTGTGCGTATGTTCCTAATGTGCTGCCAGTGTTGCCACAGATGACACAGATGGAAAGAAAGACACATTTAAAAGGTCACTGTGTGGTTAGTAGCTGCTCCCTGCTGCCCCCCACAGGCCAGCCCTCTTATTGCTGCATCCTTAATATATTGTTGTTTATTTTCATCAACATCTTTAAGCTTAAACAGAACCTTAAATGAAACATTTTGGTCATTTAAGTCAACACTGTGTCAGTGGTCAGTGTCGAATCAGAGACACATGGACCTAAATAACCCTAATTCAATAAACATGGATTTGTGTGAGACACAGACACGAGGACAGACACCAAACAATTAGACCCGTTGGACAGAAATCTATTTAGTACTATTTGAGATCTTGTATTCAACTGCCAACCTCTGACGTTCAGAACGTAACGTATATTCGGTAACCCCAGAATACATACAGAAAATACTGCATTTACTGCAGTACAATTTGGTATTTGTGGAGTATCTGCAGCCACAAATGCAGTAGCTATCACCTAGTTTCAGTTAGATTTTAACCAGATAGACAAACATTCGTACGTCTGTGGCCCAAAATCACCCTCGATTGTGATTTTACATTTATTTTACATTAGTACTTATTTACAAGAATGTAAAAAAATGTAAACAATGCCATCATGTATCAACGTAGTGGTTGATGGCGGCATAATCCCCCAGTCCTCTTACCAACTAGTTCGGAACAATGTCACATGACTTTATTGATACATTTATAGATGTTGATGTAACCACTTAACACTGAAGGGCGGAGGCAAAGAATCATTTTTTTTCCGATACCGATTTCCGCTTAGTCCCCAACACTGAGTAATACCACTCAGAACTCTACGTGTAGATTCGTCAAAACCTGGTATTGAGTTATCGGATAGTCATTAAAAAAAAAACGCAATTGATCGTACTGATATCATGTACTTATGTTGATATCGGGCCAACAATACTGGCTAATTGGTATTGTCCGACATCACTAAAAGAAAATTTATGTTGTAAAGTTGAACAGTTTTGTCCCGAACACAATGACGTCTCTACAGAGAAGACTAATGGAATACGCTGTAAATCCAGACAAGGTGGCTCTCAGATCTTTTTGGATCCGGTCCACCTCAATGTGTCCTTCTCCGCTGGACGTTTGAAGAATTGATTCATTGAAAGGCTTTATAAATAATTGAGTGACATATGAGGGACATCAGTCGTAAATAACGCTGTGAGGTTTTTCGCTCATATTTGGACAAACAAACTGCATTATGGGAGCCCACATCATTCACTCTGTGAAGCACGGGAGGCTGAGCAGAACAAAAATGAGAGGGCTCAGATGATAAAAAAAAAATCAGAGCTGCTGGTGCTTTACATACGGGGATAGGTTGCCTGGATACGGTGCTGAGAAACTCCCTTCTAAATTTAGAGAAGAGAGAGAGACACTCATGAAGAGTGAGATAAAAGAGGTGAGAGAGAGAGAACAATAGAGGAGAAACAAGAGAGAACATGAGACCTGGAGGTTGATGAAAACCCTACATGGGGGCAGAAGGGAGACTACAGGGGGCAGATGACAAGGATCTGACCAGGTTCATACCTTCAAAATAACCTCCAATCTGAGTCTTCATTCATAGGTTTGATATGTAGAGTCTGTTGAGTGAGAGTTGTTCAAAAAAGCGCTGGTTAAATCAGTAACCACCACTGGGGGGCTCCGATGAGAGACTGCACTCCACCAATGAGGCGTCACATGACTGTGTTAGACATAGCAGCCGACTGTGACGTGAATGTCCTTATGAGGAAGGCAGCAGCTCCCCTCCCTGGCCAGAGACAACCAGCACAGCATGAGGGTCTCCAACATGGAACATCTTACAATCCAGACTCTTCTCTTTTTCAACTCCCTCCTTCTGATGAGGCCTGAATGGTGAAGCTGCTCCCCTGACAGGTGGATTTGAGCGCCACCACCTGTTATTAGACTAATGGAACGGCCCCTCCGTTAAACCGTCCTTAAGGTAAACGGGGAAGGGAGCTTGATGCACGCTTGTTAAAATGACTTATGAAACGGACACGTCGCTAAAAGACTTGGTGCGGCTCCCAGCATGCAATGGGCATGAGCAAAGTGCCAATCCTTCACAGACAATGGTACTTTTCGCAGAAGGGTTAGCATATGAGCGCAGTTGGCGAGGAAGGAAGGACCCAGAGCGGCGGTTTTACGATGTCTGAGTCCAATTTGTGGAGCTAGATAGACAGACTGATAGGTAGGCAGGTAGGTCGATGGGTAAATAGAAAGGTAGATTAATAGAGTTGGTAGTTAATAGATATGTAGGAAGGTACACAATTATGTAGGTAGGTATGTACTTAGGTAGATTGGCAGGTAGAAAGAAAGATAGATAAGAAGGTAGATAGATTAGAAGGTAGGTAGATAGATAGCTAGGAAGGACAGTAGTTAGGTAAATAGATAAGTAGGTACTCAGTTATGTAGGTAAGTAGGTAGATAGTTAGAGGCCAGGGGGGCAAATAGGTTAATAGATAGGTAGAAAGGTAGGTACTTAGTTATGTAGGTAGGTATGTATGTATGTAGATAGGTAGGTAGATGGGTAAATAGATAGGTAGGTCATTTTGTAGGTAGGTGGATAGATAGATAGATAGATAGATAGATAGATAGATAGATAATTTGGCAGGTAGGTATAGGTGGGTAGGTAGGTAATTAGTTATGGAGCCAGGTAGGTAGATAGGTTAAGAAATATGTAGGAAGGTATGTACTTAAGTAGAAAGGTAGGCAGGTGGTTAAAAAGATAGATTGGTAGGTAGGTAGGTAGTTGGCTTGTAGAAAGCTAGATATGTAGGTAGGTAGATGGATTGAATACATAGGTAGGTACTCAGTTATGTAAGTAAGTAGGTAGACACATAGATACTTAAGGTGCCAGGTGGGTAGATTAGGTTAATAGATAGGTAGGAAGGTAGATACTTAGCTATATACCGTAGATAGGGAGGTATGTAGCTACATAGATAGATTGGTAAGTAGGATATTATTTATGTAGACAAGTAGGTGGATGGTTAGGGAGTCAGGTGGATAGATAGGTTAATAGATAGATAGGTAGGTAGGTAGATTGATAAAAATATAGGTAGGTGCTCAGTTATGTAGGTAAGTAGGTTGCTAGGTAGATAGTTAGAGGGCTGGAGGGCAAATAGGTTAATAGATAGGTAGAAAGGTAGGTACTTAGTAGGGAAATAGGCATTTAGGTAGGCGGGTAGGTAGATAGATAGGTGGGTAGTTGGGAAGGTAGATTGGCAGGAAGAAACATAGATGGGTAGGTAGGAGAGACAGATAAACCGACCGATAAATTCAATGATTTTCTGTTCAACTATTCACCTGAGGTATTGACGTCTTTCTCTGTCACCGTCACCAACTCTCCTGCTCCAAGACGAGGCGAACACTGGAACCTACACAGATGTAGTCAGGCACCGAGAGGCCACCAATCATTCCAAAGGATGTTCACGAGGCACAGCTGCGTCTTTAATCACAGGCATCAAGATCTATCGCACCACAAATTTCCTGAATGGTGGGATCTCAGATGATACAGATAAACGGCCCAAATATTAACACAGAGGACACTCTAAAAATACACACGTTTGCACGTGCAACGTTTCACGGACTCTGACATTATCTCTTGGGTTGCCTCGCTGTGATTGATGTCAACGAGAGCATGTGAGTCATTTGTCGCTTTGACAAATGGACAAAGGAAGACTGGCAGCCGCGGCTCAGGACTTCACCTCTGCTGCCTAGCGTGATAAACTGTGTTGGTGTTGAAGCTCCTTCAGCCGTCGGTCGGCAACAAAAGAAACAGCAAGTCAGATATCTGTAAACCAGAAGCTCGGAGTACGGTCGGAGAGCGGGGTCCATCTATCAGGGGAGAGACGGCTCTGGCGGGTTAACAACTGTCCTGCTGGCAGACGAGCACAGAAACCGGGGCGTGCTCCTGCACTGACTTATATCCAATAAACTACTAAAGATGTGCAACAAAATATGATCTATAGCCGGAATTGCAGGGAATACGAGGTTGATTGGAAAATCCAACCTCGCCTGAAGCTACAGGCAGCGAAATGATGCAATAACAGCAGTCACAGAGTTAAAGTTAAGTTTCACCGAGCTCAAACAGCGACGTAAATCTCAAAGAAACTCCTGCTCCAACCCCGGCAGGTATCAGAATCAGAGAAATGAAAAAGGGGGCGCAGTGAAAACGACGGGAGTTAAAAAGATCGTATTAAGCCTTTGTGGTAAAACTGACACTTAAAGTAGGAAGTAAAGAGATAAGTGAGTGAATATGGATGGCCCAGCCAATAAAGTTAAAGAGTTGAATACAGACAGGAATTTGTAGAAATGTATGTGTATATATATATATATATATATATATATATATGACAAAGATTTTCCACCTTCACAGAAAGGCACTGAAGGCACCATAATATACAGTACCAACGTCACTATAAGTGTATATGCAATATATACTGTATGTGCATGGACAAAATATCCGTCCGTTTACATTATCTATATACAGACCATATGTAAAATGTAAAGATTCCATCATAATATGCATATATATTTTTGAATATGACACATTAACTTTATGTTATAAATACCTGATAATTTTAATATACTCAGTACCCTAAATATATGGAATATAAGGAATGAACCTTGACACAGTTTGGTCAATAAAGAAGATGGTGACAGTGCCATTAAGTCCCGGGTGTTATTTGATATATTTATGTATATATGCATTAACATAGTGTCCCCCAACATTTTTGCAACATGGACCAGTTAAATGTCTGGTACTGTTGCCACGGATCGGTCATTAAGTTGTGGCAGATAAATAAAATTCTAGTTTTCTGAAATATTTTCCTACCCATAAAATCTTCCTACCTACAACAAGGATTTCTCAAGTGCACACAGCCTATAGTTTTCTCCTACCAGACCGGTATACACGGTTAGAATCTTGTATCAATGACTCTGCCTCATTTTGAATTTATTGTTGTTGTCTTCACTGAGAAAATATTTCCTAATCAAATATAGTTGCATTATTGATGATGGAATCCTAGCCATTCTATTGGTCAGTTCTTTTGTTGATATGGGTATGGACCAAGTGGAAGTCATAGACAGATTGCGCTAAAAGGAAACATTATTTCTCTGCGACCCGGCACCAGTTCACCCACGGACTGGTATCGGTCCCTGCCCCAGAGGTTGGGTACCACTGCACTAAATATATTGAATATAAAGACTGAACCTTGATACAGTTTGGTCAAAAAGATGGCGACAGTACCTTTAAGTTTCAAGTGATATTTGTTATATATATATGTTTACATTCACACATGGCCCACATACATTATACATACATACATACATATATATACTATATGTATGTGAATGTATAATAAAGTATATATATGTGTGTGTTCCAGCCTTCAGGGGAAGACAGATGAGAAGGACATCGTCTGAA
>JAFBJS010057467.1:0-32284 GCA_016785265.1 Paraplagusia blochii | reverse complement strand
TTCTTTATTTGTTGGGAAAGGGTGCCTAACAGACCTGTCTCCTGCTACAGATAACAAACAGCAGGACATCCATCATTGTTTGCAGGCATTCTGTGTCACAGTAATTCAATGGACTGACACAGACACGCCATCGGGGATTGCGAGAACAACCTCCTCCTAAAACCCACAAACAAGTACGCAGCAGGATCCAGTGCTGGAGGAAAGGTAATAAAAGTAGAATCCAACATGCCAGACAGTTCTGGTTGTTGTGTGACCCTGCACTTGAATTTTGAATGTGAGTGATTAGAAGTGACATCAGATGTGAATATTTCAAAGGCAAGGCTCATCTGATTGAGTCTCTGCATAGCGTTGGCGTCGTCTCAGCAACCAGGAAATAACAGGAGATCAAGGTTATGGTTGAAGAAAGAAAAACAAAGTAAGGGCTCTTTCTCTTTACTGTAGGATATGTCGTGATGCTACAGATTAGCAGTTTTAGTGTAGAAATCTAATTCATTGATCAGTGTCATGGACTAATAATAATATTCTTTAACTGAACTGTCAGTAGTTTTTTTATTAGGCACCAACTCCTAAGTCAGGTAAAAATCAATAGTAGGTCCGGGGGCCAAATCTTACCCACAGTGTAAATATTTTTGGCCCGCAAGAAAAAAAATCAAATGTGTACTATAGTTGGCCCACTAGTATGTAGAATTTACATACTCTCAGAATTTGTTATAATAATAATGCATGCTTTTTGTTATAGCACAATCATTTTGTTCTGTGAAGAACGATTTACATTAAAAAGGATCTGAAAAGAAAATAAAGAGGCTGAATATGAAACAAATACCAATAACGTGTGAATTTTTTCTACTACAATTTCTCATGTCTTGATACTAATAAGCGTTGCCTGTTCCAGATTCAGTGCATCCACATAAAAAAAACACTATTTCATATCCAGAGAAGGGGAAACATGCACGTTTCTAGTTGATTTCAGAATATATATCAATATATATATTGGCCCATGTCACTTACCTATCTGGTTAAACATCTTAAAAGCAATGTCAAACTGCAGGATGACCAGCATGAACTGGAACCAGGAGCTCATTTCCTTCTGGGGTAGAGGGATGTGGACAGCAAACACAATGTTGTTGGCCTCAATCTTTTTGGCCACAGCCTCATCGAAGCTGCGGATCTTTTCACACTGGTCATGGCCCCATGGCATGAACCACTTTGATTCCTGACGGTGTTTGACCACATCCACACATTTGGTGGCCAAGTAGTGGACTGCTGTGGTAGGGCTGGGAGCTGTGGAGACAAATGTTGAGATATTAGACTGTGCTATTTAAAGTAAATATAAAAATATTTACTACATATAATTTGTAATAAAGCACAGTAAAAGGGACACAAAGGAGTCTGAAGACCAGGGTGTTGAGAACCCCAAACAGGATTTAAAATGAAAAAAAAAAAACTTAATCAAAGAAAGAAAAAAAGTAAAACAAATATATTTATTGATAAAGCACGAATTGTACTGTAATATAGTAAATTATACCATATCACTCACATTCATACAGTGCAGTTTTTTCACATTACCAATTTCCAGCAATGATAACTTGCAGTGCAACAGGGCCTTAACATATCATCCCACAGGGTGCACCTTTGAGATCCCCATTTTTTAGGCTGTTGTCAAGAATGTAAGTGTACTTCACAAGCTATTGAGTCATACAAACAATTTTGATAAAGTATTGCAAGAAGAACATTTGAGACCAGGGAGGAATGGCAGATTCTTTCAAAATACTTTCAACTCTCCAAGCTTGCATCAGTCTTCCTTTGAGGTCTTGGGAAAGGAATTTCCCAAAAAGCTTTCAGGAACCAATAATGCCGTTACTCATACAGAGTCCTGAGCTTTGTCCCTGGAGTTTGTAGAGTCTACGCAGATTATTTGAGTAGTGCTCAGTGAAGCTCTTTCATTTTATAGGAGAAAACTATTGTATGGATGAACTGAATGTGCGCCGTAAATGACTTCAAACATTACAGACACAACCTGGAACAGCCCCAAGGCAGAGTGACAAACAGGTTTAAATACAGCACTTAGAGAAGGTGATGTCAGACTATAGGTATTTTATGATAAATGGCACCTTGAGGTGAATTTGTTTATGGAAAACAAGGAATTCTTACATATTGTCAGAAGAGGTTTTTCACTGGGAAAAGGTCAGCAGACAATAAATCTATCCACCAGGAAAACAATTGAGGGTAAATCACTTTTTTATCTAAGGTTAATCAATTTTTTAGCTTTCCTTTGGACACATCATCTTCTAAAAGTGATACCAACTTAGCCACAGAGAAATTCTTTACACTAATGTATGTCACTTAACAATATATTTTATAGTTTTTGTATTATGGCAGCATTTTCTATATGTATACTAAAGTACTGTTCAGATAGCCCCGATCATTGTTTCCTCAGACATATAAAGTACTGAGCCAAATCTCAGGAAAAAAATGAGAATTGATTGTTTATTTTATTACACAATGCAACCTGAAAGGTGTAAAATCAATTTGTTTGTTTTTTTTAAGTATGATTCGTTTGAGTACTCAATTACTCGTAGAAATAAATGATTGAATCCCCCCCAAAAATACTCCATGGTTGCAGCTCAAGCTTAACCTGAGTAATTCTGAAAACAAATTTTTAACATTGTCAGTCTTTCTAAGATCCCAAGGTCTTCTCTAAAATCCTCAGTTCTGCATGCACACCGGCTTCAGTCTAGCAAGTCCACAATAATGGTTGCCCTCCTAGCCTGCTGACCCCACACTGTTCCTGGGTTTGTTGGGAAATAAGTGGGGGGAAAAAAATCCTTTCAACTCAATTACCCCTGCTGCCCCCATCCAATGAGCAAACACAAAGGAATTTGGCTTCATTAAAACCATCTTAGGCAGAAACGAACCAAACATGCTAATTTGTAGCAAGCCATGTAAGTTAGTAAGGAGGAGAGTGACTAACGGAATTCCTCAAGCTCTTAATGGCTTCCAGAATCTGAAAGTTTCACAAGGTCTAAAAACAGAAATACAAATTAAATTCTAAATCAAGTCAACTGTTTGCAAAATTGGCACAAATAGAAAAACTAGGGAAAGATACGTTATCAGAAGGTCTGCAAATACAAGAAGATCGTAAATAAGGGGAGAGACATCAGGAAAGAGGAGTGGAAAGGATGGTAGAGATGCTGCCTGAGGCCCCAAACGGCAGAGAGACATATGTAGTAGGAGGAGGAGGAGGAGGAGGAGGAGCAACAGAGGGAAAGAACAAGGACATTGGACTTTGGATAAAGGATGTGTGACTAAATGCTAAATAAATTGGGCGTATATAGAGCAATTTTGGAATTAACTGCGGAAAGAGAATAGATCAAAGTCTGCCTGTGGCACTACGTATAATTTCTCTTCCACTAATGTAGCTATTGCTAAGGACATGGTCTCCACTTTAGCCCAGAGACAGTGTCTCTGTCATTGGTGTGAAACTCAAGGATTCCCCACCCACACAAGTATGGATCCCAGTTGGGGCAGTTGGCTTCCAGTGGGATCACGACCCACAGGTACACAGCGTGGTGCAATACCTGATAAGCGGACAAAGATGGATGGATGGCTGGATGGATGGATTAGGGCAGTGGTTCTTAACCTTGTTGGAGCTACCACACCCCAGCAGTTTTATGTTCGCATACACCGAACCCTACTTTAGTGGGGTGAGTCGTGTGTCTTGACCTCCACGGCAGAGGCTCCACGAACCCATGAGACCGACCCACTGAAGCCCTAGGGTTTGATCGAACCCAGGTTAAGAACCACTGTGTTGGGGTATGGTATTAGGTGAGGTACAACCTGGGCAGTGCCGGGCATCACATATTTTATCTGGATTTTTTCCATAAGGTTGGCCAATAATGGACAGACAAAGCTATCTGTAAGGTAAATAATTCCGAGCCCAGAAGAAGGTACCACGAGTGAACCTTGCTTGTGCTATTTAAGCACCTGGCTGAACTGGCAACTGTGCTTATTTTTTGGATTGTACAGATGGGAACAGTATCTCAAAACCTGGGTAAGATAATGTAAACACAGGAAGAACTACTTTAGATGAACCGTAATTTCCTGAAGGGTACTCCAGACAGTTCTCCAAACAGAACAGTGTACAGCTACTCCATAGAGCAGGAGTTTCAAACCCGCGACCCGTAGGTATCCGTGGTACTATACGTAGCACCCCCCCCCAATTTGATACTAAAGTTGAATTTATAATAATATTTTATAGAATTGTTCTCCACATTTTATAGTATATCCTATAGTTCTCGAAACCCTGATCCACAGTCTCCTTCTGGTTCAGGGTTGTATTACACAGAATCTATGGGAAAAGGATTTTTTATTAATTCTTTTCTTTTGTATTAAACACTGAAAGCTGACGTGGCCCTTTGGAGAAATGACAGTGTGGGCGATGGCCCTCAACTTATGAGTTTGAGACCCCTGCCGAGAGTATGTTTCTAAGACAGATTATTATTTATTCAAGTTACCCGAGGACCATACCAAATAACTTGGTGGACAACCATATGTCCCTAGACCTTGGGTTTGACACCTGGACCTATATCTTTTTTTTTTTCAATAAAATAGTAGTTGAGAAAAGAGCAAGGGAGAAGGGGAGTAAAAGAAAGGTAGAGATGCTGCCTGAGGCCCTGTTCTGCAGACACAGTAAGAGGGAGAAGGAGGAGGAACAGCAGGAGGAGGAGGAGGAGAAAAGGAGGAACAAGAACATTCGAGTTTGGATCAAAGAAGTGTGAAAAAAATGCAGGAATTGGTGTCTTTCAGAGGACACCAGTGTTACACGAACAAGACAAATTACGACATAAACAATGGAGTCCTGTTGTGATAGCACAGACAGGAAGGTAGGGGCAGTAAAATCCTGGCATCGAACACCTTGACACAAAGCTGTGATTTTATTTTCCCCAGGAGAAAAAGCAGCTTTAAATGTCCGCCAAAATCCCCCCGGTAGATTTTTTTTAATGTAGCTGTTAAGGCATGTTGCGCAGTCAAAACTTTATGATTTTAAAACTTGCAACCGTTAAAATTCGAACGTTCAACAGGCTCGCGCGCAGCTCGAAAACGTCGACTAACCGAAGAGAGAGGCAAAGAATAAATAAAAACTCTTAACTTACCAATTAAACCGCCGACCATGAAGGCGAGCACCTGGAACAAAAGCAGAGTAACTCCCACTATCACCAACTTTTTGGTGCTCATGTTTTCAATAATAGCCCCCGCCATGATGACTTCACGGCTGGAGTTTGTTCTGGAAAAGCAGGGAAATCACAGCGGCCGCGATCACTAACGACGGCGTGGAGGGAAAGACGGGAGGAGACGCTGCATCCACGGGCAGCAGCAGGAAGACTGACTGGGCCCCTCCACCGCTCTGCTCTGCCCCTGCCTTTCAACTTCGGAGGAGGAAAAGGAAAAAAAAAAACAGGAATCACATGACCGAGCAGCGCTCAGCTCTATCCCCACACAGACAACACCGGAGCCGGGAGAGATGTGTGGAGCACCACCGCAGTGCAACACGGGCTGCTAATGCAGGTTACCGTGTCACTGGATTCCTCTGATAGTATGGCCTCAGTGGGCTATTTAAAGTAGTGGTCGTGTGCAGTGAGATAAGCGGCAGCCATTGTCCTTCGATGGCTATTCTTAATCCAGTGTTGGCGTTCTACACAGATGAACTATGAAGCACAGGTGAATACTTTGGGCGATAAAGAATAAGGGGAAATAGACAGATTTGACCTGTTCTTTAAATAGTTTGAAATTAATCAAAATATTGATGAAAATAAAACATATTATCATCAATCTGAGGTGGATTTCAAGTCAAATCAACTTTTCAATGCTCTTTAAAGAAGTTATGTAACTAGTTATGTACGATTTAAGTCATTGTTTGCCCCCGAACCTAAAGTAAACGTGTCAAAAAGTAAAACTTCACATATTATGTTATTGTGTCATCATTGGAGAAAAAAACAGTCAGTGGTGGTCTATTGGTTAGGAACCACACTTGGGTCCAGAGGTCAACTGAGGTCCAATGAGCAAAGTGTGTGCTTTGGTATGAGACAATGTCACAATGACAAGGAGATTGCTTTCCTTTCTGATTTTCTCAATACACAGAAGTCGTACAGATTTCAGTTCAGAGAGTCTTGGGTTAATTAAAAAATAGACCAGACAAAGAGGAGAAGGAGACATAGTTTTGATACTGAGGATCAACTGGTCAGAGCAGTGGATACTGTAGAAGAGAAAAGAATAGAGTACAGGCAGGATGGAACAACTGAGAAAAAGAGTCAGGATTGATCTGTGATAGAAGAGAGTCAACTAAGGTGAAGGGAAAGGTTTACAGGACAGTTGTGAGACCAACCATGATGGATGGATTAGAGACACTTGGAATAGGTAGAAGATAGGAGATAGAGCTAGAGGTGGAGGAGTTAAAGATGCTGAGGTTCTCTTTAGGAGAGACAAGGATGGACAGGATCTAGAATGAGGCCATTAAAGGGACAACACAGACAGGAAGGTTTGGACAAAAAGCTAGAGAAGCCAGATTGAGATGGTTTGGACATGTTCAGGGGAGGGACAGTAGATACATTGGTAGAAGAATCACCCTAAAGATGGAGCTACCAGGAAGGAGACAAAGAGACATAGACAGAAGCAAGCCCTTATCAGTCTGGCAGTCTGGGGATAGGTATTTTTATAATATTTAGGAAATGACTGTCAAATTAAACTTGAACCTCTGTAAACCTAAACCTCAGTAAAATATAGAGTAAATGTAGAACATTTTTGTTTTTAACAGAAGTTTTCCATTTCTTTTCTGTTCAATATACATTTTAACATCATAAGAAACAGGTAAATCGTTATACAGAGTTTTCCTGTCCCCTACATTCTGGAACAGATGCTGGGGCATACTTGGTTCCTAAGAGACCAACGACAGAACCTCCACCTCCTGTCAGTAAGTGGGGCAGTAATTACGAAGGTGTTGCAGGATGTGTGCAAAGGTTCCATTCAATGATCTACTCACATCTGTATTTCAGTGGTCTTTTATTGATTGAGGACACAGTCAAAAGGCTTGTACCTCCTTTATGTTTCTCTTCTTTTGATACATAAGCACAGAGCATTTATGGAAAAAAATACAGCATGCGATTTCTAATTAAGTGCAAAACACACCACTACTAAACACAGTGGAGAAATGGAGTTAACCAGCTAAGGTACTAGCTCGTTATGATAAAGTTGGCTTGAAGGCAATGGCATGATGGGAAGAAAACAGCAAGCACAAAAAAATAGTATAATTATATTTAGCTACAAGTCTTCTTTTCATCAATCCTAGTCTTAACACAACACCTAATATCTACAGCACCAGATAACAATATAAAAGGAAATCATTTTACTGGTAATAGGATGCTTTACTTTCTTAAAACCAAGGCATAACTGCAGCTTTTTTTTCGACCTGATCATGCTGATTGCAAACAAGCTTTGGCACTTAAGGGTTGAGTGGAGGTTAAAAGGCATAGAAGACACAGGAAGTGCTTAATAGAGAGCTGCAATGGCTATGGCAGCCTGTACTGTTTCATTTAGAAACGTTTCCACATTCTTTCCAATGGATCTGTCTCCCACATTTTGGCATCCCAAGCCTGGAACCAGCCAGTGAAGGTTGGAGGTTCTGCTCCCTGTTTGATGGTAGTGATGGGAAGTCCCTTACGACCAGATGGGTCTGAATCGACGTAATCTTTAGCTGCGCCAAAGAAAAAACAGCGACATTGAGAAATGAAGAACAGTTACAAAAAACATTTATGAACATATTTTTATTAATTCTTCTTCATTATTTTATCCATTACTATGTGTATGGGGGAGCAACCAAATCACATCAGATAGTGGCAGATACTGGGACATTTTAATTAAAAAAATGAACTCAAACTAAGAGTTAGCATTTGCTGCTTCACCTATGGCAGGCTAGAACAATTGAAGCAATGTTTGAAACACACTGCGAACATACTGATAAGAATGTGACATTTTTTTTATTTTTCTAAAAATCCAGGAAATATTAATCTCAGCCTTCAGAAACACAACTTTAAAAAAAGGTTTGCCAGCTACAAAGTAATCCGAAGTAACAGTTATACTGTACTTTACACTGAAGGCATACTTTTACTGTTAGCTGTAGTATCAGCATGTAGTTAGTTAGTATGGAACTAACCTATTTTGGGAGCTCCCTTCCTCTCTTCTGCATTTGCCTCATTGCCAACCCAGAGGAAAAGCTGTAAAGAGAAGAAGCAGCTTCAGATTAACATAGATCACCACTAATGTTGTGATTTAAAAAAGACAACAGTTTTTTTTCCCACCTGTTCCCATGTGTCCAGAATCATGACGTCATCAGTGGCCAGATCTGACTGAGTGAAATCTCCAGGTACTTCTTCCACCTAAGATAGTTTGCAGTAGAAATGTGGAATGATGACTAGAAACTTATGGGTTTGGATCATTATGATCCTAATGTATAAAATCTGAAACTATGGTGTTTTTCCAACAGTTTTCTTGGACTTACGATGAGTCGTCCAGTTTTATTGGAGCAGCCAAACAGACGTGGAGGTTTGAGCATGTTTTGCAGACTCTTGGAAGTCTGGTAATCCTTCTTACCACCAAGGGCAGACCAGAAGTCAGCTGAAAAGAACACAAGCACAAGAAGAACACTGTTTATACCTTGTTGAAAGGAAACAAATAAATCCATTCAAATTCCGTGTGAATTATATCTTGCTACATAGAGGGTATCCTTTACAGGAAGTTGACATGTCACAGTAGGTTTTGGAGGAATGTTATTTTTCTGGGAATACCATCACTACTATTGAGATAAAGTAAACCCTGACTGTCAGTCTTCTAGAACACTTCTTCAATTCCTGTATCCATATACAGACAACTCTTCAGACAATCACCTGGTTCCTTGCCCTCTGACACATCGCTAGCACTACCACCAAAAAAGCCTACGACATGTTTGGCAGAAGCCATCTCCTCATCACTGGCTCCCACTCCCCGCCACACAAACATAGAGCTTGGGGTCTTCAGCACAAAAACGTCATTGGTGTTCAGGTTTGATGCAGAGGCTTCAACCTGAGAGAGAACATGCACAAAGGTAAGAAAATGACAATGCAGGGTTGTTTTCACAAACAAACAGAGTAATGTTGCAGCTCACCTCCACAGCCCTGGTAGTCCTGGAAGAGCTCTGACGGATGTGGAACAGACGAGTAGTGCCGCTCTTGGACTGTCCACCCTTGCGGGATGTCCCTCCACTGTGGATGATCATGGGCTTCCCCTGGAACAGGCTCATCAGATGAGGGGGCTCCTGACCCTGAGTCACTCTCACCTGTGGATGAAGATGTTACAAAACACAGTATTACTAGTGTTATATTAAAACATGATTGTCAGACAAAGGTGGCATTTGGATATCATTCCTAAACAACTATTCAGCACAAATTTACAATGTTCCACCATTTTTCAGTTGTGCATCTAATGGTGATGTGTTCTTGTTTGCTGAGCATTATTCTCATTGTGTCTTCTCCTCGTCTCACAGAACATTACATAACATTTGCATACATTTGGCAGAGTCTTTTATCCAAAACTATTAACAGCTACAGGAGTCAGACGTGTCACGCATGATCGCACAGTGTAAGCAGACCAATCACACCAAACAGTCAGATCCTAGAGGGTGAGGACATGAGTTACAAGCTGAAAACGGATCATCCTCGAGATTCGCTCTTACGGCTAATTTACTGCTACTTTAAAACAAACAAGGAGAAACTCGGACTTTAACCAGTTAAGTACATTTTCAGGACTGTCTAAAATCTAAATATCCAAGCTTTCTGTATCAATAATTGCTTGTATACTATGTAGGTTATATGGATCTGCAGGGAGTTGCCCAAATGTCTTTTTGACTTAATCTTTTAAACAAACTGACAAAACTGGTTTGACATCCTTATTTAATTATTTGAATATTTATAGTATATTTTGCTTATTCAGTGTTTTTCTGTGTGTGTTTCATTAAACCAATAATCTATAATTACTATATAGACTTTCAATGTGCTGCAATTAAAGTGAAAAAACTGCCGTTTAAGTTGACGTGACCACTTCCTCCAACGTTAACACTGCCCTCTGCTGGTCATCTGGAGCCATGCAATCTTTGTGTGCCGTAGAGAGGCATTAAACTCTTCTACTGCAGATGTAATTTTAACTAAACGACTTATGACAATTTGATTGAATTTGCATATACAGCGTATCTACTTGTAGGAAACACAGGCATAAATTATATCACCTGCTTTTTTTAACACCACATAAGAAAATGGATTGTTATGGCTCTGTTTGTACACCTGACGGCTGCCCTTGGTTACATAATGTAGGTTACATTAGTTTGTGCATATGAGGAGGTGAGGACAGACCTGAACTGGGGATCCACCCATTGAGTCATCCAGCTTTACAGTGAGGAATGCCGAGGCTGCAAGTTCGTCCTGAGTGCACTTCAGCCCCTGCCTGAAGCAGAAACACAAACACAAAGGCAACATGACTACCTGCAGGTAAAGGTTGCAAGCTTGTTGGTGTTCATATTTTGTGTGATTTTTTTTTTTGCCCACCAAGTGTATATGATGTGTTGCTCTCGGCCTCCTGTCCTGTAGCTGTAGAGAATAAGGTAACAGTCTCCGCCGTAGAAGTGACCATAGGTGGAGGGGTCCACAGGGATTTTATCCCCGTTCTCAACTCGCCAGATCTGGAAAAAAAGAGAGACATCATGAACAAAACAAGCCACTAATCTACTGTTGGTCAATGTACACAGGCCAGTGTACACAGGCCTTAATTACAAGTTGTGAACAAACCTGGACTTTCCCCTTGCCATCATCTACCATGCCATGCTGGGCAGCCATGGCTTTATTGGAGTGCAAAGAGGAGGCATCGAAGGGCACTTGAGGGATTTTTGCAATTCTGCCGATGGTGTAGGCTTTAGTGGGGCCTGTTGTCTCATCCTTGTCCCTCCAGTCACCAAAGTACTGCTTGAACAGAGTGGTCTCAGCCCCTGCTGGAAGAACTTGGATCTGCAGTGGAGAGATGGATTAAAAAAACATGACTTTTGGTTCCATAATGTAAAACCCTTGCCTCAAAGGATGACAGCAAGTTGTGGGTTTGATTCTCAGGTGAACTAGACGTTCAATGATAAAGTTAATCCTCCTCTGTGTTACTTTGGATAAAGTGTCTGAAAAGACAGACTAAACTGTATTTTATTCTGTTGCTAGGATGTACACTGGCTGTTTGAGCAATAGCCAATAGCAGTGTATTGTCGGGCGTGATCTTTGATAGAAGAGAGTCAGCTAAGGTGAAAGGAAAGGTTTACAGGACAGTTGTGAGACCAGCCATAATGGACGGATTAGAGACACTAGGAATAGGAAGAAGACAGGAAGCAGAGTTGGAGGTGGAAAGATGCTGAGATTCTCTTTAGGAGAGACAAGGATGGACAGGATCAGGAATGAGGTGATTGGAGGGACAATCAGACAGGAAGATTTGGAAAAAAGCTAGAAACCAGCCAGATTGAGATAAAGAAGCCAGATGTTTGGAAATGTTCAGAGGAGGGACAGTGGATACATTGGTAAAAGAATGATCCTAGAGATGGAGCTACCAGGTAGGAGATAAAGAGGATATTGATGGATGCAGTGAGGGAGGACATGGGGGTAGTTGGAGTCAGAGTAGAAGATACAGAGAAGAGAGGGAGATGGAAAGGGATGATTAGCTGTTGCAACCCCTGGAAAAGGGACAAGCTGAAAGGAGAAGGAGAATAACAACTGAACCTTCTCCTTAACTTTACCTGTGTTTTGTTGGAGTAGCCTTTTTCTTTGATGAATTGTTGACCAGCAGACATGGCTGCTTTCCGTTCTGATGTGTTGGCCTTGGGACCTGGGTGATACAGTGAGACAGTGTCAGTAAGTCAAGTCAGTAAATTAGTCAGCATTAAAATGTATAAAACTATTTTTCACAGCAGTTTCAAAATTCATAGCTAGAAATGTTATCTGTCACTGTGAAAAAGACACTGTAACTATGTAATCAAAGGTAAACGGTGAAATTAAAGCTTAAAGTTTAAACAGCAATCTTAATCTGCAATCTGATGTTGTACATGGAGTTTATTGGTTTATATCTTTGGCTTATTATTCTAGGTTCATGTTAACATGGCTCATTAAAGTGCGCTCATTTTCACCATTCTATCTTTCCAAAACAAGCTCAAACAAAGTCAACGTTCATACAATCTGTTTTTTTTTGTCCTGGAGGCAAATTTGGTCAAAAAGGAATGAGTCTCTGACTAATGTTTCCTGCATCGGGTCAGTAAAAGCAGCTGTGGAGGCGGTGATGTCACCTTTCCATACAAAGATGTTCCCATCCACTCCGTTGTCCAGGATGTAGCACTCCTCAGGAGACAACATGGCCTGCTTGAAGGGACTGCTTGGAGCCACGACGGAAAGCTTCATGCTTCCAGAGGCGTCAGAGATCTACGGAAACACCACAGTGGAATCATAGAGTCAGAAGAATCACCTCCTCTGGGGTCACTGCAGCGGACTGCAGAGGGATTTGTGTTTTTAGACCATATGCTCTTCCTGATGTTCTGAACCCAGGACCTTTTCACAACAAGCACCAAGCCATTTTTCAACACTGATTGTAACTACATTTAATTATACTTTTATTCAACTTAAAAAGAGCTGCTTCAATGAAGGAGGGTTTGTCTATCTCACCATGTAGAGGGCGCCTTTCTTCCTGTTGGCGGTCTCCACCTTATCGTCATCTGGAGTGCTGGGGGCAATGGTTGTTACAGGACCCAGGACCTATAAAAACAAAAACTGAATTTAGCCTCACTGCTCTTCACTCAGCATAGCAAACATCACCATATTGCCTTGGCACAGAGTTGGCACATGAACAGAAACAACATTGTGTCCCACTGGCTCAGCGTGAAATCCAAAGGAGCGTCTGCAGATGGAAGGAAAACAGGAGGAATGTGTGTGAAGATGAGGATGTCTTACCTGGAGGACCTCTGCTGGCTCATCCCCCTCCTCCACCATGTGCAGCTTGGCTCTGCCATTTCTCTCGTTGTCTCTGATGTCAATGGCCACCTCGCAGGCTTTCAGTCTCTCAAAGCGGTTGCAGTCGCCGCCACACCATTGATACACGTCCTGTTGGGAGGGTAGATAAAGCACCCACAAAACTAAGAGAAAAGTAAAAACAGACTGATTCACTAACAGAAAATAGCTTTTTAGCAGGCCGGTACAAACTTCTTGAGTCGTGGGATATTAGACATTGGTGCCAAGTTAGGAGCAAACAGAGCATTTTGCAATAACAAGATAAATGCAAAAGTACAATAAAACACAATTATATAATGTAGGGAAGTTTGACAGATTACAAAGCTGAATGGGGTGCAACTGAGTTTGCTTCTGCCTGATTTATACCTATTACCTGCTGCATTACTATATTATTTAACTTACATCTGGAGTCAATATCACACTTTTATAAGGAACTTAAAAGTTCATAGTTCATAGCTCAGGGCACCTCAGTGGTAACCTGGCGGCAGGGGGATTCGAACCGAGGGCACCCAAGTCTACTTCCTTAACCACTAGGTCACCAACTGCCCTATTAAGTAGATAGCAGCAGCAGTAGAAGTAGTTAGTCTAGTAGCTCTCACCTTCCCCAGGTCGATAATGAAGCAGTCTCCCTTGTTGAAGCTGCTCCAGGACATGTCCACCTCAGTGGCCCTGATGGCCCGACGACCCTTAATGTGCAGGAGGCGTTTCACGTTCATGTCATTGGTCACCACATGTTGAAAACCTGAAGCCACGCCTCCTCTCTGTGAAGGAGGTCAGAGAAGGAACTGAATCACAGTTACAGCTGAGGTAACGACAGGATTTATTGTAATAAGTAAACAGGCCTTTTGCAAAGGTCAGTGTAAAAGCAGTGTTTTTGCAACTATGGGACACCTAAAATGTTGAGTAACTGTTTTTAAAATATATACTGATAAAAATGTTATTAAACCACTGAGTTAAAAGATTCCGTACAGGAAATTAAAAAGGAAATCCTAGGGATAATCAAACAATAAATCTAAGGGATAAATATCAAAGTTCAACTCGGCCAGATATGGAAAGCCGCTTTTACTACATATGTATAAAACATAGGAATGAAGTGCAGCTAACATGTGGCACAGGAACTCTGCAAACCCACTTACCATGCATGATGTTTAGTGTGTACACAGTACGCAACTAAAGCAAACACTGACAACAAGCCTTTCAGGACGATAGAAAAACAAGAGACAAGTCTTCTTCACCAAAGTGAACACTGAATATGCAGTTTCCGTTCCGAATAGCATCTGGAAAGACGGCTGTTTATACTTTTTGAATGGAAACCACATTCAGGCTGTTTCTGTAAGGAAGGCAGTACAATTTCCATGGCAACAATGCTGGCTGTGTTGATTCTCATGGAAACAACTGGAATTTTATGACAATGAAGTTCCTAAAACCACAAAGGCCTTAGAGATTTTTCTTCTTATGACTCTCATCCCTGACTTTATGTGACTAACACCAAAAACTCTGTAATTTCAACTGGCACAGTACAGGTTTTCTGCTGAGTTTTGCAGAAAGAAAATAGTCAACAAAGAAAGACTCTGGTTAACTGCATGCAACCAAAGCCCCGTGGGGGTGGCAGGAAGAGTTTGGAAATGGAAAACAGATGGTACAAGTGGCTCAGCTCCATTCTTTTTAAAAGTCTTCCTTTGAACAGTCCATTGGCTGACTTTGGTGCAGTCAGTGGGTACGTTGGACAGACACACCCTGACACCAGGGTAATCTGTGTCAGTGTTGGGTTTTCACTGAACTTCAGACTCATTTGCTTTGCTGCCTGACGAAGTTCACAGAGATGCTGACAATCATTAAACATAATGTGGGTCAGAGTGAAGTCACAGAAGAGAGCAACGCAGATTTTTAGAAACGTCAAGATATACTAACCAATCGGTATTCTCATTTAATGTATATATTGAAAGGCATGTTATCTGTGTTTGAATGCAGTGGCATATATTTACACACCTATACTATAGTGCATTTGTATACTAAACTGGTGGAGGATGCAGAATACACTTCCTTTACAACTACTGTCAGGTCTTAGTTGCATTATGTATTAAAATGGATGGACATTAAGTGTTTGTTGTTTGTTTTTATTTATTTTGATTAGATCATTCAATCATTAATTATGATTATGTAATTTTTAGCTATATCTACATTCCTATATCATAACCTTGACATCTTGACAGTGGTCTGTAAAAGCAATTGAGAGTATCTTGCGAAACCCCAATCAGTCTAAAGTCCTTTGTAATTAATTCAGCTGCTGGTCCCAGACCTTATTTGTACTAGGACAAGGCATCCAGTATCCAGTACCATTGTTGAAGGTTCATTCAAAAGGTTCAGAATTTATTCTGTTTGCTTTTATTTGCAATGAGTAAACGGACATGGATTTTTTTGAATGAAGGAAATTATTTAAATTACAATACCTTTTTTTTTTACTTGGTTAAGGTTAGGGTTAGCAGCCCAAAACTAAATTATCTATGGACCAACACTGGTCCCTAGGCCAGGGGTTGGAAAACCCTCCTTTATTCTGGGTGGCTGAGCATCTAACTTAAAGTTGAATCTTTCCAAAGATAGTATTTTACGTCTGATAGAGATATGGTAGAGTTATAGATAAATTAATGTTTTTCTAACTTTAACATAAAAAAACTAATTTTATTCACAAAATAATTATTATGATGAACACATTATTTTCAATATCTCACATGGGTTTCAACACAACTTTATGAAAGATATAATGAAATCCAGTTCTGAGGAACAACTAAATCCTGTTGCGACATTTTCACTGATCCTCTCACCTGATACTTTATGCCCGACTTGAAGTAGCCCAGAAAGGTGTTGGATTCGCAGTTCTGCACCTCTCTGAACTGCCTAGGGGAACCACCCAGGGAGTCGTCCAGCTGCATGGCAAAGATGGCCGCTGCCCCACTCTCATCCTGGGAGCACTCGTCACCTGCAGAGAAAATACATGTCTAAGTCAAGTCAAGAGGATCTATTCTGCTGATTCCATTGATCTCTTAATGTTCAAGGATGGAGTTCCTTAGAATCACTGTAAGACATAGACAGAGTTTCAGTTCCTGTTATGACCTGGAAGAACCTCTAGATCAGGCCTGGAGCCTTTGGTTCACAGAGGATACAGCCCTGTATCCTGTTGGCACAACACGGCTAAAACCAGCCCATTATAGTTATCATGACTAACCCTTCCCACACAGAGGGTTTAATTATATTCTACTGTTAGTTGCAGTCTAGGAGTTTACAGATGTTTGCAGAAGCATGAGAGATGCACAGAGACTATACGCAGGGATTGTCTTACGTGAGTCAGGCAACAGTCCGGCTCAGGTCCAGGTTGGTCTTACGTAAGAGAATCAGTTTTTCACAGCACAAGGGAGGAATTTTATAGAGTGGTGTGATTTTTGGAGACAAAACTTCAGGAATATTTTACAACTGAGTTTTTCACCATGTCATTACACAGCCATCCTTACAAACGTCTCACTTCCTCTCTTTTTTAAGGCTTACATTTTTGCAGACAGTTAAAATCTCTTCTGCTAGGTGGCAGCAGATGTCTTTGAAAACTTAAAAAAAGTGAATCCAATCTGTTAAGAAAATATCTTTGTAAGTGTCTTTCTTTAATTCCTGTGAGTGTATCAGCAATTTCTTCAACTAAACAAGATTTTAGTCAATTTTGAGATAATTTAACTATTGTTTTTCAGTTCTTTTTTTTTCGTGGTTTGCTGTGCGGTGTTGTGAGGCTACACTGCACATGGAGGTTCAATCCAGCTCAGTGGATAGATTTGAATGTAGTAAAGTGCAGAAACTTGATGTTTATGGCATTTGTTAAATTATTTTATCAAAAATGTTTTTAACATCCCCCCAAAATGGGAGCATGTGCTATTACATTAGTAAAATGCAAGTGTACAAGTATTTAACGATTGTACTGTAGTGTACAGTTGACATTACTGGGATGATTAAGATATATAGTTTGCAGCCTGATATTGCAATATTCTAGAACAAATTTTCGTCAACAATGACAGGTAAGAGTCAAGTCCAGGCGAGTTCAACAAAGACCAGGACAGAAGGTCTTACACAGGTTAGCTACAGGGAAGCACCAGTAAAAGTTGTCAAGTGAGAACTTGGTCTTGAAGAAGCTATTATTTCTCAGGAACAGTTCCAGTAAAAAAATACTCAATTTTTAAATTGAGTAATGTCACTTTGTTGAAGTATGATCAGAGTATGATCATGTTAGTTTGTTGAAGTATGATCAGAAGGTAATGTAGTGTCAAATATAGGAGAGCAGGAATGACTTTTTAACATGCCTGGTCAGGTCAGATTGATTAGATAGTAAGAGTTGATAGACTCACCTAGCCACATATGGATGTTGTATGAAGGTGCTTGCGTGGTGTAGAGCAGCAGATAGGCATCTCCGGTGTAAAAGTTGCCATGCAGAGCCTTAGGAACTGGCTTCAGGTCAAGGTTCTCGATACGCCACAGCTGCAGCCCGGGCTGTTTCCCAGCAGTGGCGAACTCTCTATGGGAGACCATGGTGGCTCTGATACACATGAGGAGAAGGAACAAGACACAGATTTAAATGGAAGATTCTACTCTAAGTGAAAAACAGGAAGTGAATTAAGGCCTAAGCTCCAAAAACAGGAGGTTTTTACTCAAATACATTGCACATTATTTGAAATCGCAACAACAATCAGACAACAACAATAACATTACTTTGACATAGTACTCTTTAATGTCTGCCCTAAAACATTATGGTGATAGAGTTTGTACCTTCAAGGTTCATAGCTGATACTGATTACTATCTGCCCATTGATTACACAACAGCCAGATTACAAAGGGTAGAGCAGCTGCAGGATTATTGCAGCTGAACTCATCTGTCAGGACATGACAATATTCATTTACTGTGCAGGAGTCCACGGAGCTGAAAACTCTCACACCCCTATGATGTGTACACTTTAGTGCTATTAAATGTGGATTTTTTTCATATAAAAACATTGAACTTGGAACAGCCAAGGCTTAGTAATATCAACACATTAAATCTAAAAAGATTTGAAAAACACTTCCGTTATATTTGTTACTTTTTCTGTCTCTTTATTTGTTGTCTTTCAAGATTTCCTTTTTAATTAAAACTATTTTATATATCTACTACAAAAACATACTGTAGGAGTTATAACCAAAAGCATACATCCCTAATACTACAAATTCTGCCATTATCGTAAGGGCTTCATATGGGGGGCCATATGGGGGACACTTGTGACCTAATACATATATATCATAAAAAGTAGCAGTGGAACTATTTTTTATTATTATTACATAATATTACAATATTAGGTTACATGCAGCCCAAGTTTCCATGCAGACAGAGAGGCAGAAAAACCACTCAGTGCACTTCCTGTAAAAGGCCGATCAATAAATGATGCGTCATGGACAAACCATCGGACGACTGTCTGTGGACCTAATGCATCTGGACCCAGATGGGCTGTTAGCAACAATGATGTGACAAACTATCGAACAACAGATGTAGGTAATAAACGGTGTGAGATAATCAGACAATCTGACAAAGAACTGCAGTAAATATGTGGAACAAATAGTTCATTATCTAATGGTTACAAATATAGGAGTGATTTACAGCAATGACTTTGGTTTTTACCTCCAATAACAACTGCAAAAGAAATTATAATAAACTTAATTTACTTAAGGTATTGCATGAGCAAAAGGGAGTTAAGTGAACCCTCTTCCAGACATGGCTTAAACTTAACTCATCCTGTTAGTCCCTGCTTCAAACCCCTTTCTTGGTTTTGCTGTTTTGCATCCTTTGAGGCGAACTACTGTTAATCTGTTAATCAAACATAGTTTAAAAGGAAAAAAAAACAAAATAGCAAAAGGGGCAGCTATAGTCCCTATGCCTATAAAAGAGGCAATGACTAAAGAGCCATAAAATAAATGAGTAATGTTACTACCTTTACAGAGACTATGTTTTGCAACAGGCGATTGTCCTTTGTTGGTTAACAGTTATTTGTGGTCTGCTGTATTCTTTTTTACTGCACTCCAAAGATAATTTAATTAATCATCCCTGTTTTCCATTAAGAAATCTGCAACAATCACATGATCCATTGTTGAATCCCGACATGTTATGTAACTTTGGTCTGTAACCAAGTTTTCTTTCTTTTTTTGGAGGTATGACATAACATCTTTATTACTACTTCCTACCCTTTCACTGCAGTTACTCACGCTCCACTGATTCAATGCGAATGACAGGCAGCAACACAAAAACAATGAACTTTTCCACGAATTGCCAGATGTGCAGCAGAGGACGGCTCTGTGTTTTTGACCGGATCGACAAGTAGCTGCAGCCAAGTTGACTAAGTACGTAAACACGAAAGTAAAGGGTGAGAATTTAAATGCAGGATTGCATGTTCAAAGCAGCGCAGAGCGGACGCTGTGCAGCCGTTAGACCCGTTTATACCTTATAGATCCAAGTAACGTAGATCAAACCAACAAGGACAGCAAGAGGAGGAAGAGAACTTACAGTTTTTTTAGATGAGTCTGGCAGTTGAAAGTGGAGTAGAACTGTTGATGGTGGCAGTGAAATGGGGAGTGGAGCAGAGAGTGAGGAGCGGTTCTATGTTTCAATGTGTGAAAGAGGAGGACGGAGGAGGAGGAGGACGGAGGAGGGAGGGACCCGGTTTGTTGAGAGCACTGATTGGTCCGCAGACCCTGACTCCATAAAGATGCTGCGGTCAGCTCGTCTGCACAGCTTTAATTCTTGCGAGTATATGTGTATATCTATGTACATGTATATGTATTCTTTTCTATCTGTCTGTCTGTCTGTCTGCCTGTCTGTCTTGGGTCGTCTCACATCATATTTCCCAGGTATCACTGGTTAAAACTTGGTCACACTAACTGTTCAGACATCAGTCAACACTTAAACATTCTCTTTGTTCTGTAATGGTCTATGACTCCTGTATAGTGTCTCCAGACTTTGGTCGTTAAGGTTTGTCTCTTAAAATATCGGTCTCCAGAAAAAAAAGTTCGGAAAAAACTGCACTTAGGGAACAAAACAAGAACCACAATACAAGAATACAACCGTTGCCAACACTACTGCCCCCTGGCGTTGAAAACATCACACGTCGTTGCTAAGAGGACCCTAGGATTAAAATGAACGAAATGTTTTTCATATTCTTATTCCAAGGAAGATGAAAATCTTTCTGTTTCCATGAAACCCTGATATAAACAAATCCTGGTTGTATTTATGGAAAATTCAAAGTGAGTCATTCTAGCCTGGTAACGTTCGCTAAAACAATACAGATGACGAAGTTTGGAGGAGTCTAGTTGTGGCCTGTTACTGACATCTACTATGTGAAATACCATGTATTAGAGAAGATACTCATTATTGGAGAAGTATGCATAGTACTGTAGACACAAAACGTTTGCCGTTAAACCCATCAGACATCACCTGAAGACACTGAGGAGGACAAAAAATATTGACTTGAACTTGAGCCATAACACACAGAAACAGCTGTCACCACCATGTTACAGAGCAGACTTAAAGCAAATCCACTTCCAAACCTCCAGGCGTGTTCACACAGGTCACACCCTGCCCATGCCTACTGTACCCTCTGTGTTTATTTACTCACACACATCTAATCCTCAGCGCGCCAGGCAAAACTGAATGACTACTTGTCCCCTACACATTATACACAGAGGAGAGAGGGAGACAGAGGAGAGTGTGTACTGTACAATTCTGACAGACAGACAGTCTCGTCCCTTCCGTCTGGTTAACTCTTCGGTCCACAGTGACTTTTCCACTGAAACACAGGCGCTGTGTTCACTCTCACACACCGACCACACCTACACGTCACACACATAGATGGAGTGGGAGTTTAAAGCGAGGACACTGTTCCACTATTTGTTTGGTCGCCATTTTAGATTATTTATATCCCTACACTAATTGTAACTTACGTCTGAGGACGGGTTCCAGCGGTGTAACGGCTCCAATTTTTGCTTATGTATAATATACATGTTACGGTGAAACTTGCTTGTAATAATTTATAAATTGGCGCGAAAGTAAAGCTGTCGGTCAGTTAGATGAACAGCAATGAAAGCGTACTGTTGAATTAATTCATAGTCATAAAAACGTCCAACTAGTGCAGACGGCGCATGCGCACAACGGAATGCATTCGCGGGCGAAACTTTGTGCTGTTACATGGTGACATAATTTCACTCATGGACGAGATTTTAATTACGGTACATTATCTGTCTTTTTAGCCTTACCAAGTTCCTTAGAAGACGTACGTCTCTTTTATACATATTGCTTATCACATGCACTAAGTGTATAAATACGCGCTAGCATGTATTAATGTGTATTTGTCTCTAAAAAACAGGAAAAGTAGGAAATTAAGGCCAAAAACCGAAAACAATGGAAGTAATTATTATACCATATATACTGTAAGTATCAGTGCATTTATGGCTATGACTGAACTTAAGCTGAATAGACTAAGGCACCGACACTGGATAAAGTAATATTTATTGTGTTATTTTCCCATCCAAGTAATTTATAACAATTATGGATGTCCAATATGAACTTTTTTCCCATATTTTAACACTTAATAGTCTGATTCTTAAATCAATCGATTCAGATATATTTTTACATGTCAGTGTTTGCCCCGAAGTGAGGTAAACGTCCCAGAATCTATTAACCAAATTTGACAAAAACCAGGTATTGTGTATCAGGTTTTTATTGTTGTGAAGTGAATGTTGTGGGGTACGTTTTATGCAGCTAAGACTCATGTTTGTGTGCTTCATCTACTGTAATCGTTGGCTAGCAAAACGGATGTTTGGATATCGGACCTGACATACGAAACACGTTTTGCAAACCCCTATTCATGTGGCCTTCTCAGGTACGGCGGGACATTCAGATTTTAGGCCACCCACCGGCCCCTGAACTTTGCTCACATCATCATAACTTTCTGGCACATCTGAGACGATGTTGGTGCATCTCTAAAAAATATTCTTATTAATAGAAGCCCCTGCCTCCACCTTCTAGTTAAAGTTCCTTATCTTAAAAGGAAGTAACTGTTGTAATCATGCTTTCCCACGAGACACTTCTGCAGAACACAAACATCACTCTGCTCCTCCTCTTTGTTCCTGAACTAAGAAGCTTCAAACAACAGTGTCACACTTCATCAAAGATTAGATTCAACAAAGTGACTCCATCAGCTGCTCCATCAAGTGATCGTACGCAACACGTTCAGGCCCAAACATGTGATTTAAACTTTATTAGTCACCTTTATTTGACTATAAACACATTTCTGGTGTTTGCCTAATGTCAGATACATTATTTCTTCATTTCAGCCTGTCAAAACGAAGGCAGGGCGGTGATTGAGTTGAGTCAGTGTGTTTATCAGGAGAACAGGAGCTACAGCCTTATCAAATAGGATGTGGCCCACAGACTGGACTGTTGGGCAGCTCCAGGCCCATTGTGCCCCTCACTATTAGCTGACTCGTGCACATCCTCACTGACAGTATGACCAGTCTGGACGGATTATAGGATTAGTGGGAGATTTCAGGGTTTCAATGGGAAACTGAGCAGAAATGTCCCATGTGAGGAAACCGAACTAAACAAAAATATGAAGTGGAAAATCTGTTGTTTTAAATGTAAACATACAGAGCGGTGTATTGTAGGGCTCTTTCTTCTGTTAATATAATCATCAACATCTTCAAACTTTGGATCGTGATCTCACAGACAGAAGTGGCTCCAACAGTTTTCCAAGAGCCTTATCTGAACTGACTTATTCCAGACAGTCTCCCTAGTAGAGAGATTTACTGACTACTGAAGGCCACTAGACAGGAAGTGAAGGGCCTTGGCATAAAACTGGTCCCAGGTTTCAGCCAATGAAACTAGGTAACCTTCAACTGCCCAGATCTTAAAACCTGTAAAAGGTCAGCAGGAAAAAGAGGAAGAGGAGACAGCCCTGGTCTTAAAACAACATTATTCCCTACAGTCAGGATCTCCATTTGTCTTAGCTAACAAAACAGGAGTAGTTTGAATATGTAAACTCTTGCTTTATTTCTTTGTTAGGATTTGTTTTTAGATTCTTCCGCACCAGGCAAATGAAGCCGTACATAATGGCACACAATGATAGCTATGAAAATCAACAGCCTTCTTTGTTTTTTTACAAATTTGGGAGTTTTTTTTTTTACTGGGTAAAATTTCTGCACAATCAGGAAAACAGCAAAGTGACTCAATAACTGACACAAGAGTAAGAAAATTAGATATCTACGACTTCACTCTTCACCCCTAACTGGGTGAGTGAGCCCTTATGAGGGTTTGTGTGTGTGTGTTCAGATTGGGGTTTGCTCAGCTCCTTGGTAACTGCCAGTGAAAGGCATTTTTCTCTTGAAAGGCTTTGTAAAGAGCTGTCAGTGGCCTGGATGCAGATAAACTTGTATTGTCAGTCAGACTGAGGACTAACACATCTAACGCACATTAGCTGAGTGTGCTGTGGGCGGAGTATGTGAAGACTATAAAAAGCACTAAATGGATCACATTCAGCTAAAATAAATATACATTTTAAATGATTTGATATCAGCCGGAATCTATCGGGGTGAGCGCATAGAGATCTCAGGAACTGAGTTTAATATAAGTATTATTTTCCTTTTAGCTTGTCCCTTCTTCAGGGGTTCCCACATCGAAACATTCTTTTCTATCTCCCCCTGATCGCTGTATCTTCTACTCCCTCAATGTCCTCTCTTACTGCGTCCATCAATCTCCTCTTACAGTCTACATAGTAGCTCCATCTCTTAAGATCTTCCAATACCAATTCCTCTACCTTCTACCAATGAATTGTAAGAAATTATTTTCTCTGCTATAATTTAGTCATCAAAAATTATTACCAATACTTTGCTGTAACCTTGTTTATATATAGTTACATAATTTAGTTTAATACAGTAATTTGTCTTTACAATAAATCCTAAAAGTGTAATGGAATGTCATACATCATATGTTCCACAAGCTCCTGGACTATTCCTGGTCATTTAATGTAGATCTTTTGCTATTTCTCACACTCGTAAATTTAGTACCGTAGGATTACTCGTCTGTGAAGCCTGAGTGACCAGTCATAAACACTGAAAGAACTGTTTGCAGAAAATCTATCTGAAGTCATGACGGGATTGGCTTCACAGAAACACTTTTAACCCCAGAAGGGCTTCACAGAATGGTCTTCAGAACCGACTCAAACACAGTGAGATGAGGGAATGAAGGATGGAATTCAGGAGGACACCAACTGGAAAGACAAAAAAAATCTCTAGACGTAATCTTTTAAATGTCATGTAGGCAGGAGTGTATAAAACTGATGTTTGGAGACAGTAAGTCAGTCATCTGTCCTGATACTTAAATATTAAAGGACCAAATTCTGACGTCCTTATGTGATTTGTAGAGAAAAATGAACACCACCTAGAGTATCCACTGTCCCTCCTTTGAACCTGTCCAAACCATTTCAATCTGGCTTCTCTAGCTTTTTCTCCAAACCTTCCTGTCTGTGTTGTCCCTCTAATCACCTCATTCTTGATCCTGTCCATCCTTGTCTCTCCTAAAGAGAATGTCAGTATCTTTATCTCCTCCACCTCCAGCTCTGCCTCCTGTCTTCTATCTATTCCTAGTGTCTCTAAACCATCCATCATATCTGGTCTCATAACCGTCCCGTAAACCTTTCCCTTCACTTCGGCTGACACTCTTAAGTTTTTGCTAAGACAATACTTAACGAAGCAAAAAGCTAAAGACGAGAAAATTACAAAGAATGTTTAAATTCCACCATCATGGAGATAACTTGTTAGTAAACATTAGCTATCTTTAATAAAGCCATTAAAATATGAAAAATGAATAAAATCCCTTGACAACAACAAAAATGTAGCATATAGGTAAAGTGTAAATTGTTCAGAGAAAGAGCTATTCATTTGCTCAGAACCAAACAATCATAAAATTAATAAAACAATCATTTAAAGTAATTATAAATTAGTAGTGACAGTGTTCTGTTTTTTTATGCTGCTGCTCCTAAGTGTGTGTGTGTGTGTGTGTTTAAGTCAGTAAAGACTGTCAGCACATATACTGTCTGCTGTGGTTAGAACATCAGACAGACACCAGCACACTCTGTGGGGGGTAAATAATATTTATTATACTCTCCCAGTGCAGTCACACACTAACACGCTCATCTGGTCAGCCAGCACACAGACGGACAGACTAACTTTATAGGTTAAACAATTGTGGATAGAAGCAGAAACTTTCGTCATAATATGGATAGATTTTCATTCAAACTAGCAACTAGATATGTTTAGAGTTGTTGTGTTTCATAGAGGAACTGGAGCACGCCACAACACGCAACGCACCAGAGACTGAACCACATCCTCTTCACTAAAAGCGCTTGCAACAACCGGAATGGACACGAAACAAGAAGAGAGAGACCCTGTGCACGTCAGTTTTTGCAGTCTAACAATGGTAGACAACATATCTGCAGAATAAAAGCAGTAGAAGGGGGAAACAACTAAAACCCATATTTTTATTACTGACCTTATGTAACCATTGAGATTATGGTAGCAAATCTAATTGGAGCAGCTGGAGACTGGATTGGTATGAGACTAACTTTCCCCACCCCCTCTCACACTGAACCCAGAATTCCTCTCCTGGTCATGAAGCTGCAAGTTTTTATGGTAACACGACCTCACGGCCACAGACAGCATGGGAACATATGAAAACGAGGCTGCTCCAATATTCTCTGAAGACTAAGAAAAATTGACTGAATTTTTCTTTTTGTAAACACTACACCAATGACACGACATCTGAGCTAATAGCAAATAAAAGTCTTTGCCTTGTTACATAAATGTGCCATTAGAGATCATGGCACAATCTCATGGCAGAGAGATGAGAGCTCAGGTCTTGTAAAAACAAGAAGCCCAGAGCAGTTGCATGACTCGCTTTTCAATTTCTGCAAGTGTATCAGAATTGTGTTCACCTGGACAGGCACGTTTCACACCAAGTACATAAATAGAAATCAGTAGATTTAACATTCATCTATTTATTCATTACACTTCATCCTCTTATTGTTAATGATCTTAGAGGCAACAATCTCCACAACTTCCACCCAAATCACACTGCACCACACTGTAAGCCTTCCTGTGGGTGCGGATTTACTAGAATTTGGAAGCCAGAAGCATATGGTGGATTAAAACCTGCAGCCTTCCGGACCCAAGTCAACTTCCTTAACCACTACAACTGCCACCACCTAACCTTTTGCTCAAATATTTTGAAAATAATAACTAATGGTGGGTGGCAGTTAGTGGAATTAGGTCCGCAAGATATTCTCATTCACCAGCTGCCAGGTTGCTACTAAACTGCTCTGAGCGTAGCATTGCCCTGACTCACATAACTTCTAGTGAGCTCACCACACACATAATAACCTAAATAAGAGGGTGAAGACGAATGAATGACAAAAGCTATAAAGCTATAGCAAAAGCTATATATGCAATACCATGACAAGACTATTTAGTCAATGCTTAGGCTGCATTGAAACTCTTACATCTTAACTCATACCCAGCCTTAACCTTTAGGACAATCCATTTGATTGACAATGGCCATAGTTACAATAACAATGCTTGTAAAAATACACATGAGGAAGTTACCAAAGATCTATCAACAACTAAGTAGGTCACTAAATATGATTGCCATCGACTAGTTCTTAACCATTGCAGTCATGGCCTAGTGGCCAGGGAAGCTCCACGAAGCTTTAAGTTTGAATCCACCAGCTGCCACGTGCACCACTGAGGTGCTCTGTTCATAGCATGGTCCCCACCCACAAAACTTGTGGCCTCACAACCCACAAGATGGCTCACAATATGGTGCAATGCGATTTGGGTGGCACCAGCTGCCACTGAGACCAAGCAACAAACAAGAAGATGAACAAAAAAATTTATAGTTCTCAACTATACGCGCAACACTAGATAGTGAAGATGTTGAAAATGTTAGAAAAGGAGAAAGAAGAAAATTCAAGTTACAGTGAGGCAAAAAATATTTTTAAGATGGTTTGTGCAACAAAAAAAGGAAACGCAAGAGAGAAAGAACGTTAAGACAGCAGGCAAAAGGAGCAGAGGGGAAAGCCCAGAGGAAAGACTAAATTCTATTTCTTGACAAAAAGTACATTTATTCAGGTTAAATTTGTATCGTAATAACATTCTGGAAATGGTATCTGGAAATTTGGAGTATTGCAGAGAAAAAAGCTTTTAAATATTACTTCCTGTCAATGTCTTTAAATCAAGGCTGATGAGGCCAAGACAGTCAGGCCACCTAGCAGATAAGACATATTAATATACATTCACCATATATCTAATATGGCAATATAAACATTTTACTTACTGTACATTTGCACAATAGTGTTCTTTATTAAACTTTGGCCATTGCCATGTATTCCACTGATTTGCAAAAATCCAAAAAACAACATATTTAACTTATCTGTGACCCCTAAGTGGCACTGTAATATAATATTTACTACAAAATAAATAACCAAACACTAAAAAATAAGTTAGTTCAAGTTAAATAAATGTTTCAGGAAGAAGTGAGAGTTTTTGTTTGTGTTGTTGGTCTTGGGTGAACTTCACAGGGAAGGATCATCCTGCATCGCTAACGTCTGGTTCACAAACTTCAGCATCCCATTCAAGGAACTCATGTCCCCTTCCACAACCTTCTCAAACACCAAAGTGGTCACAGACCCTTCACTGGACTCACCCAGACCCTCACTTTCCTCCTCCTGTGCTAAAGAAACTTGCTGATGTCCACTGTCTCCATCATCTACCATGTATGTGAGGGGGTTAAAGGAGAGGTCAGATGTTTCTGTGGTCTCCAGGGTGGCCAAATCCTGCCAGCTGTAGTTCACTTCCACTGGGAAAGAGGAAACAGACGAGGAGGTGAGGAAAGAAGAGGTTGAGGAAGAGGAGGGCAACCAGGGCTCCTTGCCTAAAACCTCTTTCAGTGTTTCTTTCACGCTCAGAGGAAGGTCCAGAGAAGATTCTATGCTGTTGCCCTGTGGCCAGTCATGTGTTTGAGACAAGTGAGAGCAGGTTAGAGAAGGAGCTGATGGATGATGAGCGGAAGTCCTGATCCTGGACAGGGCCTTCTTGGGAGAGGAGGGAGACGAGTAAAGAGAAGATTTCTGCGTGAGTGACTGTAAAGCAGGAAGAGCATGAACGTAGTTATGGTTTTGAAGGACCCCTGTTGGTTCCAGAGAGTTCCTGGTCTGTAGAAGAGTATTGCCTGACTTATCCAAATCCTAAATTATAAAGTGAAAACATATCATGATTATACATTACAACGTCCTGGTAATCCATCATCATGGTCACTTAGAAAAGCCGTACCTTGAGATCAGACCCAGAGGAGGTCTCAGAAGACTTATCGCAATTCTCCAGCCGAGTCTGCAGCTGGATTGTGTGGACTCTGGTTTGGTTCAACTTCATTTTGACCCTTTTTAGCTGAGCATGGAGATCTGTGTTCTGAGCCTTGGTCTCCTCCAGTTGGGTTCTACTCTGGGTGACTTTGTTCCTGCTCTGCTCCAACTGTATTTTAAGACGATTGGCTTGATTCTGCGTAAGGTCTAGCTGGACTTTGCTTTGCTGTAGCTGAGTCTGGCTCTCCTGAAGCTTAGCAGTTAGCTCTTCCTGAGCAGAGCGCATGGTGGAAGAGATCTGCTCAGAGACTTTAAGGAGCTGGCCACGGGTCTGCTGCAGGGACTCCAGCTAAGAAGTCAAAATAATTACAAGATTAGATTACTGACTAAAAGTTATTAATTTAAACTTCATTATCAAAGACACATTAACAAATGAGGAGGCACCTAAAACAAAGACCATGGCCTATGGTAGTGCTACAGATTTCACAGGTACTTGGGTGCCATACCACAAATGTAGGTACAAATCCACAGAAAGTGACTGAAAATGCCAAATAAACAATATATAAACCAACCACAACTACTGTAAAGTGAAAAATGTCAAATGTAGAACAAGAAACACTGCTAAAATTGGTATAGAAAAAAAGGGAAATAAGTCAGATGGAAACTGATATCAAAAGGCTAAAACAGATGTCATTGGCCAAAGAGCGTGTCAGTGTGTCACTTCATGACGATTACTGACACGTAGACAGGAAGACTTCTGAAATAGCTAAGCAAATTTGCTGATGTCAGCATTATATGGTCAACCTTATCATTAAAAATCATTGAGTATTTTAAACATGGTGTGAAAGAAATCTTTAAGACTTTAAAGTTTCTCAATAAACAAAGTCTTAAAAAATATTAAATTGCAGTTAAAGTACTGTTATCTGGAATTATAACTGACAACTATGTCAAGAAAAATCCTAAGAAAAAAACCCCCTGAAGATGTTTGGACAGTGGAGAACATGGACACCATCAAACAACACCTAGACACATTTATTTACATACCAAACATACAGTTCTGGTGAGTTACTACAGTGGTCCTCAACCACTGGGCCAGGGACTGGTTACTGATCCGTGGGTGAATTGGTGTTGTGCCTCAGAGAAATAATGTTTCCTTTTGGCCCCATCTGGTTATTACTTCCACTTGATCCATACCCATATCAACAAAAGAACTGAACAATAGAATGGCTAGGATTCCATCATCAATAATGCAACTATATTAGATTAGGAAATATTTTCTCAGTGAAGACAAATACAAAAAACTCAAAATGAGTCATTGATACAAGATTCTAACTTTGTGTACTGTGTGGTAGGAGAAAATTATAGGCTGGGTGCCCTTGGTAACTTGTTGTGTACATGCACAGTTAATTCAGGTAGGAAGACTTTATAGGTAGGAAAATATTTCAGAACACAGGAAATTTCATTCTATAAAGGGGTATTTATCTGCCACAAGTTGACGTGCGGTGTGTTAAAATTGTACAAGACATTTAACTGGTCCATGGTGCAAAAAAGTTGGGTAACACGGAGAGTTACTACACAGAGTACTGGGTAGTAACTCTCCGTATAGAGGTTGTCATTTTCCTTTTAAATAATTGTCCCACAAAGTTGTAGTGTGATGCAGACTTAAATATTAATACAATTGGCTAGAATAAAATTAAATTGAACCAAATGGATATTCTCCATACCTCCCTGCTCTGCTGCTCCTTCTCCTGCTCCAAAGAACTGATTATGCTCTGCAGCTTGGCCTCCTCCTTAAGCCACTGTGCCTCCCTCAGGGTCAGCTGCTCCTTCACTTCACACAACTGAATATTCTGCATGGACACAGACATGTTAAAGTGGAGACACCGCTGCTGGTAAAATGTAAAGACCTTAAAGTTATGGCATCATTTATTGTATGTACAGTATATATATTAAAAAAGAAGACCTTCTCGTCTCTTTGCTGTTTGGCTGCATCCAGGTCTTTGGCCAAAGTCTGACAGTGAAGCCGAGTTTCTTCGAGCTGTTAATACACAATGCAAACACAGTGCACAAACACCAAATCATTAATCACTGACTGGTGTTTAAACAAGACCTAAGAATGGTCGAACAATGCTTAAACAAAGACTGTGGTCCCTACGACTAAGGCTCTATAGAAAACCAGAAAACAACCTTTTGAATTGTGTTTTGTGCCACAAATGGTCATAAAATTGGACCCTTGTTTGGAGCAGATACGTGAAGCATTCATGTGAACAAAGATGAATAACATGTAAAAGCATAAAGGCTAAAATACTTTTGGCCTCTTTACTACCGTCCATATGGAAAATGTGGCCATCGCAGGGAAAAGGCAGAGGCATAATCACAGAACAAGTCAATTATATTATTTGGACTAGTTTGTACGGCTAGATTGCAAAAGTTATATGGGCCATATCCGGCCCCCAGGTCTTAGTTTGAACATGCCTGAATTTATTTATCTTTTTGGATCTCCACTGTAATCACACTGTCTTTAACAATATGCAACAAAGTTAAGAAATATACATTGAAGTATATTTTCCCTCCTAACCCTGTGGTTTCTCTCTGTGAGCTCCTTCTGTGCATCACTTAGTTCACTCTCTTTAGTTTCCAGGCTCTGCTGCAGAGACTCCACCTTCTTCTCCATCTCCTGCTTGTGTTCTCTGATGGCAACATCCAACAGACCCAACTAAAAACAACAAGAGGTTAATAGAGGAGAAAAAATAATATTAAGAAGACATAATCTTAAGCCTCTTGGTATTTTCTTCTTAAAATCGTTGCATGTTGGGTGTGAATTGTACCAGCTGTGCTCTCTGCTGGAGCTCCCCCTGTCTCTCTTTCAGAGCACTGTCCAAGTCTAAGACCTCATGGGTTCTCTCCTCCAACTCCTTCTGGGTTTCACTGTCAAAGTCATAAGAAAAATTGAACAGATAATGATCACATATTTACTCAAAAGATAACTTCTTACACAAAGGAACGGATATATTTTCTCAAAAAGAGAAGTAACATTGTCTTACACTTTCACGGCAAAAATAAATTATAGCTTAAATTTTTGTTTGTTCTGAGTTGTCTGTGCTTTGTGCTTAATTAAAAGGCCTCCAGCATATTTTTTGCTCATATTAATGGGTTAGTTTTCTGTGTTGTGTCTTTGTAAACACAGTTTAATGTCATGTTTACCACCTGAAAACAGGCCTTAGAGCAACACGAGATAATGTCAGACATGTTTGAGGAAGATTAAGTGTTCATCTTTACACAATAAGGTTATGAAAATTAAGGTTTCATGAATGTACAAAGAACACACAGCTGTTTGTATTTGGTGCTGTCACAAAGAGCATTATTAGAACCCTGTACCACAAAAACTTCACTTCCCCAAAAGAGAAATATAAACTGACATGAAAAATAAGGCTTACATCTTAATAAGAATGGTTGGAATAATAAAAAAAAAACATCACAAACTTGAATGTATTTTAACAAAGAATGAGGGGCAATGTGTAATTACACACTATATGTCTTAACCACCAGTCAAAACTGACACGTATGACTGAATGTAGGGTAGTAAATCAGTTTGGGTGGGAAAAAAAAAGTATTGTGAGCAAGTGTAGAGTCAATCATGTAGTTGAGCTTCAACAGTCTTTTACACACACACACACACACGCATATATATATATATATATATATATATATGCGTATATATAT